>VWZK01011243.1:314876-366561 GCA_013396935.1 Baryphthengus martii
AATAGCAAAATAATAAAAAACTACAATAGCAAAATAATAAAAAACTACAATAGCAAAATAATAAAAAACTACAATAGTAAAATAATAAAAAACTACAGGCTTCCACAAAGCAAATTTTACAGTAAATCAACTGGAAACTGAGACAGGAGACTCGAGATTCCGCCTTGTCCTACCGCACGACATTCTTAAAAGAGCAAGGAGACCGCTGTCCCTACAGAGTGTTTTAATAGATTTCTAAGTACAATTCGTGTCCGATTTTTTTGGAAATACAAATACATTTCGAATGGTTAAAAACAAAAATTAAAAAAATATTTTGAACATCAGCCAGCTGAAAATATATTTATCTAGTAAATCATCTTCTCAAAGCTTTTATATATTTAATTATTCTAACTAAACATAGTACCCTTAAAAAACAAGTTCATAAAAATGTAGAAATGAAATTGTGGAATAAGATTACTGGGAGATAGAGATATATATATATATATATAGACACACACATTCAATGCATACACAGAATTACAAGGAGGGGTTTTGTTTTGTTTGGAAGGTTGTTAGACCAAGGGAACTAGTCAGCAAGGGCTCAAATCCTGAGTTCCTCAACCAAGATAACCATAGGCTACAATTTTTTAATTGTTTCTCTCTATTTTTTCTTTTTATACACAAGATATTCCATGTAAAGCAGCAACAGCAGTGCAGTTACTGGTAGCAACATCTCAAAAGGAATTAAAAAAAAACCAAAACAACAAAAAAACCAACCCCAAATCCCCCCCCCCCATCCAGACAGTAGTACATTGCACACACACGTGATTCTCATACACCCATTAACAATTGGTCGGAGTAGTAAATCAGTGTACAAATTAAATAGTTCCAAAAATGTGCAAAAAAGTCAACGTCGATAGAAAAAAACACCTTTGTGTACATACGTTACAAACTGTGCCCAGCATTCAACTGAGAGTAAAAACATTTACAGTGAGAAAACCGAGAGATTAAATCGAGACTTGAATGGCTACGTCAAAATGTACATTAGGATCCGGAGGAAATCTACAAATCCTCCCTCGCGGCTTCACGACAACTCAAAAGCCGACGTTCCGAGTCCTCTAAATCTCCTCCACGTATTTACAGGGATCCTCTGTCCTAAGAGTCCCACCGGCTCTGCGCCGACGGACGCCGCGCTCCCAAAAACCCGTCCGCTTTGAGGCCGACCCCGCTGCTTTTTTACTGGTTATCGGCGAGAAAAAACCACCCCAAACGTTAGAGAGCGGACAAGCTCACGCCTGCTCAGAAAAGCAAACGCAACCCTTGCTTCCAAAGCCGCGCCGTGCAACCTCTGGGGAAAAGGGCCGCTTAGTTTTGGGGTCGAAGATGTGAAAAAAGTGTGAAATATTTCCCAGGAGTTCTCCACTCTGGAGTTGGGGGGATCCTTTTCCTTCTCTCCCCGCAGCAGACCCCGACCTCCAGCCCCCAGCGCCCAACTCAATGCGAGAGAGGATTTTAAGGCGTTTTCATCCGGTTCCTCTCCCTTTCAAATCAGATTTATGACAAACTGAGGCCTAGCCGAAGAGTCACCATCGGCGTAGTAAAGCTGCGCCAGAAATCTCATCTCCTCCAGCCCCTCTCCCCCTCCAAGGTGCGTATTCCTAGAGAAAAGCCAAAGGATGCTCCAGCAAGGGGGGAGCTGCAGCGGCCTGGGTTCGAGGGGCTCTGCTGGAAAGCTGGAGCAGGGGGACTCAGCCCGTAACTCAGGAGCTCTCAGCGGCCACCACCTCTCCGACGTTTATTTCACTAGAAAGCAACCGAAACTGTGCAGGAAATAAAAAGGAGCTCCTTTTGTTTCCCTGCCATCAAGAATTCTGCTCGAGAAACCTGGGCTTGGCAGCAGTTGTGCCTGTCCTGCCGGGCGTGTGTCTGGCACCGCGGGTGCCGTTTGGCCGTCCCATCAAGAACCGCTTCGAAATGTTGTCGCTGCGGCGCGCACAGCAAGCCCAGCTCACACATCTACCTCTTTTCATCGCGCTCCTCAAACCTCCCACAGCTCAAAGCCGGCTCTAAAAGCCACCGGGTTTAGTCACCAAGCTTAGGCGCGGATTTTCGCGGGATGACCGTTAAGATGAAGTTAGAAAGGGTTTGAAAAAGCAAACTCTTCCATTTTAACGCCGGCACGACCCCTGCCCATCGGAACAGCGCCGATAAAACGCCCACGGCTCTTAAGTAGGGGCAGAGTCCACCACTTTTCCTTGGTACCTGCTCCCCAGCTCACCGAGGGGGAGCTGTGGATCTGTAAGGAACGGGGCTAAGCCCCGAAGCACCACTTTTGGCTCTGTGTGTAGGGGGAGAGAAAAGCTGCGCCCGTTGTCGGTGATTTTACGCCGCGGCCTCCTCGCCGGCACCAGTGGGTCACCAGCGAGAAGAAACGATGCCGGCGGCGATACTTTTGCAGAACCACCACGGGGCCTTAGGTCCCAGCACGGAAAAGATGCTTTTCTAGAGGCATGACACAGAGTCTCCAGATTCGGCAAGTGAGAAATTGGCTTGAAATAACTAAGGTGTGACCGGTTTGCTCGAGTCTGAAGGCCGGGACAGACACTGCTCCGTGTCGTCCACAAGAAGGGTTTGCTCCGGTCGTGCGGCGCCGTCCCTACAGGTTCAGTCAAGACAACAGCAGGATTGGGACCATCCAAAAAGACAGAGGAAAGAATTTCACGGGCACGATGCTGACATCTCTGCGAAACCCGTTCACCTGCTCGGAACGGCTCATATTGCCCGGGTGTTGAAAATAAACAGATTTCAAGAGAGCAGCACGGTTACAAACGTACCTCCTGTCACTTCAGGTCCGTTAAGGACTCTGCTGTGCTCTCCAGAGGAAACCCAGAGTCTAGTACCTGGAGCTGGGAAGCTCCATCTTGACTCTAGCAGTATTTCTGTGAGCGCAGAAGAGTCCTTTTTTTTTCTGGTATGCACATCAAAATGCAAATCCAAAAGCTGTATCAGCACAGGACGCGCTCAAAAAAAATAAAATAAAAAAATTACAAAATCACTTTTTTTAAGCTCTCCATTCAGCAAATTAGAACCAAAAAAAATAAAAAAAAAAAATCACTTTTCAGTGCAGTGAGTTTGGCCACTTTGAAAAGACCCAGACTCCGAGACTGCTTTGGTGACCTGGAATTGTGGGACATTCCAATACGGGGTTCGGATATGAACAAACTTAAGGCATACAGATAAAAAGGCACAAGCGAAAAAAACCAAACCAACGACCAATCAACAAACACCTTTTCCTTTTGTCAGACTGAAAGGAGACCGTTTAGCTACAAACTCAACTGCAAATCAAGTTAAAATTTGAACTCTAAACCGTCAAGACAGCAGCCTATGCCAATTTAGGTTTGCAGTTATTAGGTGCATACCTTTTGAAGTCCTTGCAGGGCTGTTTCTACCACCTAAATTAAACCCCAAATAAGTTGCTCCAACACAACTGCAATTCAGTCACACTCTGAACAGGATTGTTAGTTACGCCGCTAAAAGCGCACCACAGGAGTAGCTTGGCTTTGGTAGTTCATCTGTGCAACAAAATCATAAAATTGATCAGCAGAGAAGCAAATCCTTTGGGAAAAAAAAATAAAAAATATAAATACTCGCCCTGAACCACAAGCCTTTTTTGAGAGCAGAGCTTCACCGTGGCATTTACAGGAAAGCAAAACTCGCCCCCAGCAGTGTTTTTTGTGGGCATTTCCTAGGGATTGGATTCAACAGTTCAGAATAATTCCTGGTTCTAAAACGCTGGGGTCCTTCTCGGCAAGATGTGCGGAGTTGTGAGCGGGGACCTCCGCTCCCCGACCCTCCTCCAGCGGAGTTTTTAAGCGCCCGAGTCCGTGCGGCCTCTCAAATTCTCCGACCAGGAGTTGTTGGGGGTTTTGTTGTTGTTTTTTAATCCCATCAGTAGCCAACAGAAGTGTTTTACAGACGTTCTGTACAGAGGTACTACTGCAGCTTGGCTTTACTATGTTGCCCCAATAGGAGACAAATATTAATTGGGGTTTTTTTTGGTAGAAAGTCTGATTTAGCTCCGCAATTATTTCTAGCTCAAAACATTTGTGTTCATCACCGTCTAACTTACTCTAAGTCGCTTGAGACAAATTCTCCACAGCATGAAAAAAGACAACAAGCAGCTCAAGCCTAATTTTGGTTAAATTAATAAAACTTTTCTCGAATCACTAGAACTGGCAAATATCTTCATTTAAGAAGCACCCTCTCGACACTGGCAGCTTTCCGGTATGTCCAAGAAATTCAGGAAAACGCAAAATTCTGCCAAATCTTTTTGCTTTTCCTGGCTCCCGCAGGTTTACTGTTGTCATGACTGAATGCTGACAAGGCACAAAAGCAGCAAACTTGATTTTTCAGTTATTAAAACCCGCCAACGAGGCAGCGCTAGCGCAATACACACGAGCCAGCGCCGGCTCATTACGAGGACACGGAGTCGGAAAACTAGATTCCGAAAATTTTCAGGCTTCAGAGAGTGCAGTTTCTTTTTAGAATAGTAGCTATTGAAGTGGTATGAAGACTGCAGATAAACCTGGTTACTTTTTCCCTTTCACGTCCTTTTTTTTGGTAATGTAAAGCTTCCTTACCTTTTCAGAGCTCACTGTCCACTACTGACTTTTATACGTATTTTCACCTTGGTTTTGGGACCTTCTTCATCTGTTTGAAATCAAGAATTTTCAATTATATGATCTTTAAATTACTGACATAAACTATTAGGCTACACATTAAACTTTCTAGCCCTGCTGTCAGGAACTTTTGCTTATAAAGCAAAGGTCCTTTACAGCAGAGCACATACCAATTCTGCTTCAAGGCTGCTTTCATAGCTTTTATTTAGTGACAAAGAAGCAAAAAAAAAAAAAACCCACACAAACAAAAAAATGACAATAAACTGAAAGTCAGTACAAGCTGACTTTCCTTTTAGCTTTCTGCACTCACCCTGGTCTCATTAGTTCTTCCCATGCTCAGAAAAACTTGCACAGTTCTGTACCCTGACCAAGAAAACGATGAGCCGGGTCAAATACAGAAACCAAAGATTCTACCACTCTCAGTCTCAGGAGAGATGACCCCATTAAAAAAAAAAAATAATAATAAAAAAACCCCAAACATTCTTGCTTCACCACAGGTAAAGTGATTAGGAAAGACCCACACTCCTGCTTATGCTCTGGGACAAAATTGGCAGGAGAAATTCAGAAATCTCCCGAGTGAATGACCATGGGAATGGGTAAGTTTATTGTTCTGTCTCTGTTAACTTCCTAATTCAGATAAATCCTCTAAAGCTGCCGAGCAGGCAGAGCCTTGCCAGAGGGGACACGGATCACAGCCCCAGCCCCGCTCTGCCCTCACAGAACAGCAGCAAGCAATGAATCATCCCAAGCAGTATCCATGATTTCAGCGCTGGAGTCCCAACGGTTTATTTCCAAAGGCCCTTTTAAATTATTTCATGTCACATTCTCCTACAAAAATATTTTCTGTTGGGAAAAGTCAGGTATTCACTACACCTGAGCAGGACCCGGACTTCTCAACCGAGCAGCAAGGATTTTGGAGTTTTATTTTTGTTCTTTTGGAAGCGGAAGAAGGGATTACCGTGTGTGTTTTGGCAGCTGGAAATCGGACAAACAGCAATCATCTGGATTATCAGGCTGATGGGATTTAGTTGCTGGCTCTCTTTGCACTTTTAGCCTGCTCCTCACACAATCTTTTGTGCTGTGCTCCTCCTTCGGGCGGATTCGTCATCGCTACCTTACTAAAAACAGAACTGGAGTCTTATCTTTCTCAGTGACTTATTCCTGGCATTAAAAGATGTTTCACCTGATTTCAGAAAGTTTCAGCACATCCTAGACGAGTGAGCTGTGTTACTAAAACAACTTCCTTAGTGCATAAACGGGAAGAATTTTCTCTGACTCATGCACTTGCTGTTGACATCCATTCCAGCCCAGCGCCTCTCGACAGCTGTGAACACACTACTGTTCCTTAGAGCTCCTTCTGAACAAAGTAGCTCACACACTGCACAAGGGTTACTCACTCCCCTTCCGCCCCAGCCATTCATAGGATTGTGGAGGAAGAACTGACACCCAGCAGCACTATTTTTTTTTCCCTCTCTAGGCTAACCATCTCCCTCCAAGCTTATGCAACAGAGGTTCTCTTTGGCAGACAGAGCAGGAGGCGTTCTCCCAACTATTTACACCCAAGAGCTCACCTTTGTCTATTATTATGGAAGTTTTCCCCCTTGCAGTACAGTAGTTCCTAGGAGTCTGGGTCCATAATCTGCTTTACCTGTAAGTTATTTTCCTGTTAATACAACAGAGTCCTACACCAAAACCTCTACCTAGCACATCAGTGTTGAGTTCTTGGCTGTTATTTTCTTTTGGTCACGCAGAAGTACCTGTCGGACACGCCGCCGGACAAAGAGTTCCAAGTTCCTTCGGCTTTCGCTCCGAGAACCGCGTGGTTTCAGCTTCAACTGGAAAATCCAGGAACTGTTCAAATGCTAAAAGATAAGAACTTAGAACTCTCTGCTGCAAGTACCTACAATGGAAAGAAGCATCACAGAGAAGTAACCTTCTTCTTGTCCTTTAGTTGCATGCACGTCTGTTTTTCCCTGCACCCTGAGTCAGTCAGCGGTGGCAGAAAAAGTCACACAGTTCCTGACTGTCCAAGCATTTGTCTCCTTTTTTTTTTTTCCCCTTTAAATAAGGAACGAATATGTACTAAAGTGCTTTATCTACATGAACCACATCAGTACATTATAGAAACAAAAAGTTCTAGTCCTGGTGGGAGCAGGGGAGAGAAGATTCTCACTTTTAGATACAAAATTTAGATTGTTTACAATCTAAGCGAAACAAAGATTCAAGAGAATATTCTCTCTCTTGTCTTCTTTTCCTCCTTTTTTTCTTTTTTTTTTTTTGTAAAAAATAAAAATAAAAGTGCAGTCAAATAGAAAATCAACGCAGTAGATGCAAGCTGAGCCGAGGCAGGCTGTTAGTGATAGTGTGCAAAGGTGTGTCTGAGCAGTTCGTCTGCAAACGGTCGCAGCTTGGCCTCGATAAAAATCCGTTTCAAGAAATCCCGAGCGTGGTCGGAGACGTGAGGTGGCAGCTGGGGGTTGGTTGGCTGAGTGGCAATTTTAAAGATGGCAGCCATGGCTTCAAACTCTGCCCACGGGGGCTTCTCCGTGAGCATTTCTACCACCGTACAACCTACGCTCCTGAAACAGAGGCAGAAGTGAAACAGCGGTTACCAGAGAGTCGCGGCCTTCCAGGGAAAGAAGAAATAGCAGAGAGCAGCGGCAAGATCACAAATAAATCATGTTCACCTCACTCTACAGAGCACCTTCAGCTGAAAGAGAGGTGTTTAAACAAGGCCCACGGGCAGCTATATACTTGATCTCCAAGTTGTAGAGATCACCACCTACATCCTCACTTTTCAGGGTCAAAAGCTACTACCTCAGTAAAGAACCACAGAAGGCCAGGCTGGAAGGGACCTCAAGGATCATCTGGTCCAACCTTTTAAGTAAAATGCTGAAATGAGCTGGCCCAGCCCCCTGTTAAGTTGTGTCTTAAACCTGCCCAGTGTAGGGGAGTCCACCACTTCCCTTGGGAGACTATTCCAATGTTTAATTCTTCTCATTGTAAAGAACTTTCTTCTGGACTCCAACTGGAATCTCCCCTGGAACAACTCTCAGCCATTCCCCCTTGTTTTCTCCACATGACTCCTTGGAAAAAGGGAGTCTCCTTCCTCTTGGTGGGTCTGAATTAATTTGAAAGCTTTCCTGCAGGAATGCCGAGCGACAGGAATGCTTTGATTAGACCGTGCACATCGCTAGCTCGGTAGAAATACTCAAGTTCTCACCAGTGGGTCATGGGCAAACACGACAGAGATGAAAAGTTTAAAGCCACACTTCAGTGGTATCTTCCTCTTTTAGTGAGGGATGCTAAAAATATTCTTAGATTATGAAACAAAATGGTAAGATGCTAAACCATTTCTGTATAGAAAGGTTAGGCTTAAAGGGTTTAGGGAGGCAGAAGGGCACGCACAGGGACGCAAACACTTTGTTCCCCCAGTCCTGCAAGATTAGTCTCTCCAGTCCTTCAAGATTTGCCTCCTCTGCAAAATGGATAGGCTGGAAATATTTCCCAGTTTTCAGGAATTGTTATGATTTTTGATTTATGGTTAGACAGAGGTACATTTCTTTACACAGTAAGGATTTACTGACTGACACAAGTCAAACTGTGGTATTTTTTCCTTAGTTTTAACCAGGGTTTTCTCCATCAAAAAAAAAAAACATTTATGAGCCTTGATACAAATACTTCCAAGTTGAACAATTCAACTTTTGCCTGAAATCTCTAGGGCTGTTCTAGTACTCGAGTATAGCAGCATAGTTATGAAGTGATCTGAAGTAGGCTAAATTAATTTCCCTGACATTGAACATACTGCAATGAGTTGGATGTAACGTGGAGCCCTTTTGAACACACAAGTGTTATTACTCCTGCCCAGCTACTGTTGCCCACCTAGTACTCCCTGTGTTCACAGATCACTTGCAGTGCAGAGAGTCCAGTGGCTAAAATCATCTGTCCATTGGGCTGTTAAACTATGACATATCATACAATGGATTACAAACATTCATCTTTGAAAATTACTTTTTCCTCTTAATAATGGCTTAAGCAAATTACGTTTTGATACCTCCCATTTAAATCTGGCTAATTCAGTCTGATGTGCTCATCTTTTCAAGGATCAGCTTTTCAAAGGTCAGTGATAAAGTTTCACTACAGGACATCGACTGAAGTGATGCTTCAAAGCTTCACATGTTGCTCTCAGCCAGTACCTCTGCAGGATTTAGTCTGGTCATCTTAACTTCATGCGAGGTTGGTTCAAAGGATGCTCTGATCATCTCTACATCATTGGGCTGAGGAACTGCCAAATGAGAAATTCTCAGATTTCAAGAGTTATACTCTCCAAATATGAATGTTCCAGACTTGAGCGGGCTGCCCAGAGACGTGGTGGAGTCTCCTTCTCTGGAGACTTTCCAAACCCCCCTGGATCTGTTGCTGTGTGTTCTGCCCTGGTCAATGTGGTTGGACTCGCTGATCTCCAGAGGTCCCCTCCAACCCCTGGCATTCTGTGATCCTGTGACTGTTCACATTGGACACCTTCTGCAGCTTAAACCCCAGAATGAAACACTCCCAACGTCAGACAACAAACACCTACCACACTCTGCTGAAAAAGAGCTCATTCTGAAATCACACCTTTCATTAGAGAAGTTGGTTGTTTTGGGTTTTTTTCAACATACCAGATGTCTGCTTTTCTGCCGTACCCTTCTCCACTAATAACTTCTGGACTCATCCAGTATGGAGTTCCTGTGACAGATTTCATCCCTGTACCAGAGAGACAGATAGTCTGCAGTCGTTTGCTGGCACCAAAGTCACCGAGCTTCACGTTGCCGGCAGAATCCCGCAGAATGTTTGCTCCTGGAAGGAAGGGAACGCAGCGTTAACCTTCAGGAAAGACCTGTTAACATTCTGGGGTGGAAAAATGGTAACTAAAGTTTTGGTTCGGTGATACAGTGCAAAAATTAGCTGAGCATTTCAAGCCAAAGAATCTATTTTCTCTACTCCTTCCTACAACTCTGTCTCGAGGTTCAGAAGCTAATGAATCCTAGGCCTTTTCCAAGAAGTGTCAGTCACTTTGTAAAGTCTTCCTGACAAAATGAGGACTGTGCCATAGAAGGGACAGAAAAAGAAATAGGAAAGAAGTTTCCACACAACTGAAAATATCTTCAGACTATCTTAAAAACCTCAAACTAAGTTACAGAGTTGTTCAATGCAATCATCTGCATAAGTGTGTACAAATTGACCATGATACTTCAGCTTTTTCTTTTTTTTTTGGAATAAACCACTATGGATACAAAGCAACAGGAAACTTGTTTTAGGGAATACAAAAGCATTGTGTTCAACACGCCAAATTTTACACATCACCACCTTCCTAGATATTTGTACATTGCAAGTCACTTCACTTCTCTGCAAAAAGGAAACACGTCTGTCTCCTCAGCTTTCCTGGCAGAAAAATGGAAGAATTCTGAGTCATTTGATCAGGCAGGTCACCCCTGCCAGCCATTCCTTGAGTAATTTCTATATAACTGATGAAACAAAATCCTCTATAAATAAAACTCTGGAGTCACGATGCCTTCCTCTGCACCTCCCTTCTATTTGCAACGACATCATCCTTGGATATATTCAAAGCTATTAACACTACAATAACATCAGAAAGAAGTTTATCGTGACTGTTTTGGAGACAGACTACAGAAATAATGTCGGAAGGTCGTCAGAACGTCACAAAGACACTTATTTTTTTCCTCCCCCCGGTTACAACAGTGACAAGAAGAAATGATGGAAAGCAGTCTGATGAATTTTCAGTCAGTCTTTCAGCATTTTAAACTTAATTACATTTTAGCGTTTCACACAAGATTGGGAAAGAATCTGTAGTAAAAAGCACTGAAACGTGCCCAGAATTATCAGGACCTTTAATATCTCGATGGACAATCATGTTACTGTGCAAATAGTGAACTCCTTCCAAAATCTGCCGCGTGTATTTACGAGTCACGTTCTCTGTGAGTGCTCCATATGATTTCAATTGGTCTTTGATGGAACCCTATGGCAAAAAGAGAAGTATAAATCACTAAGATTTCCCGTATCACAAGAAGGCTAATGATACAATTGGACTTCAATAAAATTTACACCTGAAATATAGGCGTTTAAACTTGCAACACTTCTCTAGATCGACTTAAAAGCACAGAGAGTTTTATCTCCACTGAACAAAATATAAACTTTGACAAGGAAGAGGCTGACAGAGAAGTCATATACTGAAAGGGTAAGTAATTCCATTTAAACTGTCCCGTAGCTGAACGGTTCCAGTGCGATGCACAGAACGAGAGACCAGCGGTCGTTTCACTCAAACACCACTCCCAACTTTTTTGGATTGATAAACAGTGATATTGATGTTGGACAAAACATACACCATTTACTCTGGTAAGTTTATACTCAGAAAAACACAAAACAAAAAAAAAAAAAAAACACACACCACCCAAAAAACCAAAAAACACAACCCCAAAAAAACCCATAAACAAGCAAAAACAAAAAAAAAAAACCAACCAAAAACTTTGTCGAGAAAAAAACACCACGTGCTGGAGGATGGCGCTTTAAGTAAAAATAAGTAACTATGCGAATCTTTGCTTAAAATAACATTAAATAAAAAATTCATGGTTTTGTTAACTACTTTTGTATAAGCTGGCTTTGTCACAGTTACAAACTGCTAAGACCGTCCTCCAAATCTCAGAAAGATTCAAGAAGCCCCTCAAGACAAAGCCCAGAATTCACCTGAAATAAACCAAAGAAACAAAAAACCCGTCACCTACAGTACACATCTCTAGAATGCTGGAACTACTCAGAAACACAGAGCCTGCTTTTACACAAACCCACGTTATTTAGCTCTGCTGACCCCGCTTGGGGAGAAAATGCAAATCTACTTTTCTGACCTTATAGTATTTGTGAACAAAACAGAGGAAGACAGTTGAGAGTGTACCAAGGCACCACAAAAAAACCAAGCACCGAGATTATTTTCTGCATCCACTTCATCCCACAGCCGCCTTCCCTACTTTTTGTTTCCCTGGAAGAGCGGAGCCCTTGAAGTGGTGACTCCTGAAGAGCACAAGCTGCAGTACAGCTCACTCCCACTCACCCCAGGCATATATTCCATGAATATAGAGAGTGTTCTTTCTGGAGGATCTCTCAAGAAGCCGTAATACTGAACAATTCTTTCATGCAGCAGATTTTTCAGCAACTGAATCTCACATTCAAGTGCATTTACTTCCTAAAAGGAAAAAAAAAAAAACAGACAAGATTTACCATGCTTGATGTAGCAATAATAGTACTGTGGATTTTTTTTTTTTTAAATGTATATATTGAGGGTTATGCAATCTATGTAACAAGATATCCTTGTAGTTTATGTAAATTTTATACTTTTTATAACATGAAAATATCTCCATTAGATTGAGGGAAGTAAAAAACCTATTGCTTTTTTGTAACTTGATTTTGAGATGATGTTATTTCATGTTTCTCTAACTTTGAAGCTCTGTTTGTTTCAGAGCACAGCAGATACCAAGGTGGGTATAAATTCTGAAATCATTATGCAACATGTAACAAGCCTCCAATTGAGTTGAAAAAAAAATAAAAATCATTAAATCTTTGTAGTGGAATAATCAGCATTATTCCTTAACTTTTCTAGGACGACAGACTATATTTTAAGAACACCTCTGAGGAACACTTTGCATTGTAATAATGAAACACAACAAAAAGAAAACCAGCAAAACATACGGTGTTTGCTCTAGAACCGTCTGAAATACTAAAAATTTTGCAAGCAGGAAGTAAGATATTTTGAAACAGATTGTCCAGTAAGACGCTGGAAAAAGAGCAACCCACAAATTCAAACCTGATTCCAAATTTCACCTAGAAGTCTTTCATCCAAACTTCAATTGTACCCATCCCAGACTACGAGCAATCATCTCTTATTTCTGAGATTAGAAGGAAAACAGGGGTTTTCTTGACACTGAGAAGCACCTATGACAAAACGCTATGTATGGCAAGTCAGGTCACAAAACAGTTGCTACAGAAAAGCCTACAGTATTTTATATTATTTCCAAAGCATAATCAGTTGTTCTGTTAGATTTTAAAGAAGTAGCAACGAAAACTACGCTAGAAATCTACAGCACAAATGATTCTTGGCTTTTTTTTTTTTGTTTTCCTTGATCCTACACGACTAGTAGCAGTAACTATAGCTGGTAGCCACTCAAGTCTGCAGTCATGCTTACACCCATCGCTTCCCCGGCCTTGCTCCCCACAGGGCAGAACGCAGTCCTAACGCAGGAAAAGTTATAATTCTTTTTCCATCCTGTAAAAAGCAGCAAGTATATTTTTGGGACAAAAAAAAAATAATAAAAAGAAATAATATAGAAGATCGGTGCTACTGTTAAATAGTTTCTCTCCTCAAGTGTCCAGTATTGAAAGGACAAGTTCGATTTTTAGACAGAGAATAAACTGACAATGAAACTTTTGTTCTTCAGAGAGGAATAAAGTGAATAACAGTAGCTAGCCAAGATGTCCAAGTTTGACAGAGAAAAACCCCTAAACCAAATCCCCCCAAAAGACAGAGAAAGGTGTCTCAAATTGTCTTCACAGCCAAACAAAACCCTCAACAATTTATTTTCTGCAGCACCTAAACTAGTACAGAGGGTTTTTTTGTTTATAAACAGAATTTATTCTAAACCCTGGAAGTATAAATAATTATCTATTTCAGAGCACACTTCATAATAGATTGTTGAATTTTAGGGACTGAGACGGCACCAAAAGAAGTTCTATATCTTCACTGCGCAAGGGTCCGTCCGAAAATTCCAAAAAATGAGATGCAACATTAAAGTCAGGTAACCAAACTAACCCTCTGAGGTACTAACAGAACAGGATTCCCAACAAGGACACGATAACACAACATGTTTTAAAACATCGGCCTGTTTAAGGAGCGGAACATCAGCCTAGGCTAGAGGACAGCCGTTCAGCAGAAGCCCTTTCCAAGCTCTCTCTTTGGTATCTCTTACCTTGCTGGTTTCTGGACTATCAGGATCAAACTGAACCTGTTTAACAGCCAGTTCTCTTCCGGTATCAGCGTCGTAACACAGATAGACTCTGCCAAATGCACCTTGACCCAGCAGTTTACCAAGCCTCCAGTTAGTTGGAGCTCGTGGCGCTGAAAATAGAAGTATGTTTTGGTTTTCAAATGAGCTTGTTACTCAGCTGCTTGAGGAAAACTGGAATACACAGAAAATAATTATTTAAAAGACTGCATTTTTCAACAACTGAGACTATGTGTCCTAAACCTCCCCATGTAAGCTAAAGAGCAATGAAACTTTCTGTAAGCTGGAAAGCATGAGCTACTTGAATTCATTCACAAAGTAATTTGTGGTAAAGACAGACAAAATAGCAGCAGCTAATCTGAAAAACAGAAAAAGTACGTTAAACAAATTTAGTAACCTTTTTTTTTTTTAAAGTTGAGGTGTCATTAAAACGTTCCAGCTACTTAAGCCATCACAAAGTATATTTGCTCCTGAAATGCCATCATAGATATAAGCCTACAAACTTATCAGAAAACTTCATCAACATCTCCAAAAAAGTAAACAGACTGCAACCTACATAACCCTTCTCAGAATCTTAAGAGTCTAAAATGATCAAACCATCAACAATATTTTTATAGTGTTATCACAGATGCAAATTCCATGTGAAAATCTACAGCAAGCAACGGAAAAAACCTGAGGAGCACACAGTCTTGATTTTTTCTTTTTAGAGACAGAAATCTATTATTCAATGGGATGTATTTTGATGGCAGGTTAGTTTTGACACGATCTACTTAAAAAGGCAAGAGGGTTTTCCAGTGGAGCTGCTCAACTGCTTGAACTCACAGCGACTGGGTGGGCTGATGTCCATGACGGACAAGGTAGGATTGTCTATGTCGCTTCCCCTCCTCCTCATCCGGTTATCTTCGTATTCCGGCGTAAAGACGCTGCTCCCGCTGCTGGTGCTCAGCGAGTGATCCGTGGGACTGAAACTAACTGGTGATCGGAAGCTGTTCCCCTGAGTCCTTCTGGCTCTTGGAAAAGTTTTACGACCTTCAATGATGTACAAAGAAAACTGTTAATGCTACAAAAAAAAAAATACTGCTCTGCAAATACGGGATGAAATCCACAGAAGGGCGTTCAAATCTTCAAACCATCCTATGATAGGATGTAACGATTGTGACATTTAAAGGTTTAGCTTTTCCACCTAAATCAAACCAAACACTGATCACAGATGTATGTCAGGGTCGGACTCAATCAGAAACTGGTTTATGTTTAAATAACTGAAATAGGGACCAAATTTGGGAACTGTTCTGAAATGCAATTGAAATTGGTAGGCTTCTGAAAGAGGAAGGAAAATGCCCTGTCCTTCCTTTATTGCTCTGTGGAAGTCACAAACACCAAATTTCTGATAAATAGGAGAGTGAGAGGTATGTTTACATTCTGGTGGTACCCAGGTTGGCATCTTCATCCTGTAAACCGAGAAGAATTAAATGCAAAGACAGACCTACACATGCCATCAACAGGAAAACCACCAAAAAACGCTGGAAAGAAAAGAATGACAAACAATGCACAACGGCTACAGCATTAGAATCAAAAAAAGGTGTTGATCTTCAAAAAGTTTAATTACAACCAGATGACCAGCAAAATTCATGTTCATATCTTTATACAATATGAACATTTTGAGGTCAGCAGAGCTCGATCAAGTTTATTCCTAGAGAAATCACAGAAATAGCTGGAGGAGTCTCTGGTTCATCAGGTATTACACTGGAGAAGGAGCTCCCAGGGGATTGAGGGCAGCAGATAAATATCTCTGAAAAAGTAGACTTTGATTTATGTACTAGTCAGGCCAATTTCAATTCCAAGGGAGATAGGCAAATAAATTATTAAGCAGTTTTATAAGCCACGAAGAAGATAAGGTGATAAGCCAGTCATAACTGGTTTGTCACATGCAACTAATCCAACTTCCCTATTTCATCAGGACGCTCTCAGAAGCTAACTAGTGATGTGCTGCACAGACCAACTTACTACGGAGAGTATGCCCAGGATGGATTCCGAGCAGATTTCTCATCAAAGGGGAAGGTAATTTAAAGTGGACACCCACAGCAGTTTACCCGTAGCCCATTTCCATACAGTATTTTAACTGGTGATGTATATATGATGGAACATAATACGCTGAAATATTGCAGGTGACATCAAGTTAAGTGTGGCTGGAAGCCCAGTTAAAGATCAAAATCAAAATTCACAGTGATGGGAGTAAGCTGGGGACGATTCAGAAATCAACCAGCTGAAATTCAGGAAGGAAGCACAACAAAGAGAAATCAAATGCAGAAACCACAAAGCGTGAAGTAATTGGTCGGCTAAAAGTCACGTAGAAAAGGAGACAGGAACTAAAGCACAGACTAACCAGCAGTCACTATGGGGACTATGACAAAAAAAATGTCAAGTGACATTAGCATGACTGCTATATAGTGAGTTATGATTCTATCCTACGCTACACAAACTGGCCAGGAGAAAAGCCTCAGCTAGAGTACTCTTACTGAGCTGGGCCAATACAAAAATGGAGACGAGAACAGAAAAAAAAATTAAAAAATAAAAAAAAAAGAGTCTTGCAAACAGCTGTGTGTGTGCTGTAGAGTTATGTATGGGCAGTGACCAATTTTTCACTGTGTTAAAAATGGAGTAACTAGCTCCTATTTTCATCTGTGGGGAAACGGATTTAGAAGGCAGAGAAAGGCAAGTTGTAAGAGAAGCTATCTTCAAAGTTCGTTACAGAAAGAAAATTAGTATCTCTGCTCAGTGTGACGGATCTTGGTCTCTTTAATCTTGCCCTGCAGCAAGAGACTAGACCAAAGCTGCCTTGCAGTCCTTCCATTTGCTATTTCTATGATTTCTGTAAAAGAATGCCACATTTATTGCTGGGCTCATACCATACTGCAAACGAAACCATCTGCTCTTTGGAGATTTCCTTCTGCACTTCTCAACTAGCGCTTGACACACACTCAAGTCAGACAAACCCTCAGTTTCTCCTCTTCCCTTCCTTTGGAAATTTAACATGTGTTCAGTTTACACCATTATTCCTGTCCAAATCAATTGTGTGACTACACCAGCAGGTGCTGCCTTGCATTCCAACAATTTATTTCACCAACTAATTAGTACTTGCATTCTTCAATTTCATTTATTCTTTAAAACTGGTTGTAGGAACACCATTGAATTTGGCGTTGGTGTTTTTGGGTTTTTTTAAGCAAAACTGACACACCTACTTTGGATGGAAAAGGGTCACGAAGGTCAAAAGCTTACATGGGATGACTGGTGCACGGCCCAAGATAGCAAATGTTTTCATAGCTGTGCACATGAGTCATGAATTCTGCAATCTGTAACTTTACCAGAGGTAAGACTGCTCAGCAGCTCTATCAATCATTACAAGTTCAGCCAAGTGAGTTTGGGGGAAGAGGTTAAGCTTTCCATTTCTTCCAATATTTTCAGGCATTAAGATTTGACAATTCAAATTTTCTTCTTTGCTTTTCAAGAAGAGAAAGGCAGATGAATAAAGCAGAACTCTTGCTGTATTCATACTCACCATCGTTGTAGTCTTGTTGATGATATGAAATATGGTATCTTCGGGGATAAGTTCCCCCCTTTCCAAACTTCTCAAATATTGGGATATCATACTCTACTAGAAAATGAAAACATACGTTTCAAAATTTAAAGTGTGACAAAAGCATACTAAATTAATCAGTTTGGTACTCTAAAACTTAAACATGGGGGAATGTATAAGCTTCAAATTCAAGCATGAGAGTAAAAAAAAGATTATGAACAAAAGGCACAAATCTAACAAACCGCAAGAACTATAAAGGACACTCGGCCAAAAAGTTCTAAAGGATCAAGAATGCAGTAGCTCAAGTGGTTTGTAACCTCTTGCTTAAAAGAATGTCAGAAGACTGCCATGCAGCATGCCTTATTACTCCAGTTTTACAAAGAATTTCTAGGGGAAAATCACCAGAAACTATTACAAAGATGCCTAAATATGACAACTTGGTGAACGACAAACATATTCAATAGGTCCTCTTTTAAAAATTATCCAAGGAGAAAAATATTCATAAGACAAAGGGGAAGTCCCTCCCAGATAAATAGCTGTTTAGAAGATGAGTAAGATGGGAGTAAATGGTCAGCAGTTCCATAGGAATCGGGGCTACACCTCAGGCAGTTTAATTCCACACGAATTCTCTGGGCAGAACAACGAATAGCGAGGTGACAAAATCTTTTTGGGAAACAAAGCCAAGAGAAGCGTTACAGAAATTCAATGTAGGTTAGTGTAAAGGTCTGTGATAGAGAGTTCCAATAAAGCAGCAGCTGGACTCTCTGTTTTGGCTAAGAAACAAATTAAATGCTGTAAATCACTCAGATATACTGAGCAAGTTTTGCTCTACTCCATTTCAAAGGATTTCGTAAAACAGGAAAAGATTTAGAAGTACAGAGATGATCAAAGGTACAAAACTGCTTCTCCATAAGGAATGTAGGACTTTGTAGACTAGAAAAGCAACAGCTCAAAGACAAAGAAGCCTAGGGAAAAAAAAAAACCCAAACCAAACAATCATGGAGGGCATAATTCACAAAACACAATAAATTGCACAACTTTGTCACAACATACTGAAAAAAAATTATACAAGTTGAAATAGGGACCGGAAAAAAAAAAAATGTAGAAGGGGAAAAAAAGTAATTCATCAAATGACAGAAGAGCATCTTACATCTGCAGACCCCTTAAGGTCTACATAGAATCATGACTTGGAATAAATTCTGAGGAACAAATACTACCCACTCCTCCACAGAAGCTTGGTACTGGTCATGGTAGGAGGAAAGACTAGACCAGATGGATGTTTTTTCTGACTCTTTATGTTATTCTGGTTTTGTTACACATCAAATCAGGAGAATAAATATTGAATATGGAACTAATGATTGCTGTCTAGGCCACTGTTAAAATACCAGAGCATCCCACAGGAAAAAAAAGCAGAGAAAAAAAAAAAAATCGCAAGATCATTTTATTAGAAAAGTAATCGTAATAAAGAAACACAAGGAAATTACATTGAGATTACCACAGGCAAACTAATTTCTGACATTTCCAACTTTTCTGGTATTTCTCTCTGCCACCTAAATGCTTCTTCTACATAGATTTAATTTTGTATTCATTTAAAAGTGGTGCATTCTGTTAAGCACTCTAGAATCCTTAGAAGAAAAACCACACACACCACAACACACCATTAGAGCTATCTGGATAAAGCTTCATAAAGAAAATAAAATGAAACCTCCAAATATGTAACAGGCCAAAAGACACAACCCACTTCTGATTCACTGGAAGCTAATTATTCTTCACCAGCAGGATTCTGTAGCGAGGCACGTCCATGAGAGAGGCTTCAAAGCACTTTCAAGGTTACCCATTGCAATTCATATCCTGAACTAGGCACAGCCGCTCGAATTCAAGTCAGAGTATCGTACGGAAACATTAGTGGTGATGATTAATTTATAGGCAGAGCACAGTTCTCCTTCATCCTTTCACTTTGCAGTGCTTTCAATTACAGAAGTCATGAGCACTTCCAAGTGACACACAGGAGAAAATGAGCTCTCCATGGACTGGTTTTGGCTGGGAGAGTGTTTGGGTTTCGGTTTTTTTTTCATATTAGCTCCATATGTTTTGGAGTTGTGACCCAAACAGCGCTGATAGCACAGGGATGTTTTAGTTATTGCTGAGTTGTGTTTACACACCAGTGAGGCTTTCCCCCCCCACCAGCAAGCAGGCTGGGGGTGGACAAGAAGTTGGTAAGGGACACAGCTGGGACAGCTGATCCCAGCTGACCAACAGAACATCCCACATCAGGTGAGGCTGAGAAAGGAGGAGGAAGGGAAGATGTCTGGAGTTAGGTCATTTGTCTCCCCAGCTCACTGTTAGGCACAAAGTCCTGCTTTCCTGGGAATGGCTGAACACCCGCCTGCTGATGAGAAAGCAGGGAATGAAGTCCTTGCTTTGCTCCTTAAACTGTCTTTATCTCAACCCATCTCTCACTTTCACCCTTCGGATTCTCTCCTCCATCCCACTGCAGGGGAGGGAACGAGCAGCTGGGTGGTGCTCAGGTGCCTACTGGGTTTCAACCACACCGCTCCAAAATGAACGAATGACGCACCAACTCAGAGGAGGGTATTACAGTCCGGTTCAACAAACTCTTGTGTGCCCCTCTCCGCTGCATCATCTGTTCTTTTCAGAGAGGGAGGTAAGTTATAATGTGCATACTAACAGGAGTATTATCATCTAAAAGATCTTCTGTTTCATGGTATCTTTTACTGTGTGCGTTCCGAGTGGATTTTGTCGCCTTTTTTTTCCTCCTACCGTATTAAGTTTGTGTAATACAGTATTTATCAATGTGAACTTCCCTTCTAAGTCCCATTATTTGCAAGAGGAAGAGTTCTAGAAAGCCAGTATGTCCAGTGATTTCTGCCTACCTGAGAACTCCTGATGATTATCTGGATAGCTCTGTGCTCTCGGCATCCGAGATTTGGGATAGTTGTCTCTGAAAGTGTAAAAACATCCAGCATCTAAAAACTGCTGTTAATCTAGTACTTAAGACATTTCATCTCACCATCTCACAAGTCTTTATGACTGATGAAAAGTTACTGCTACACAAGCTGCTTGAACGGGTTTACAAACGTGGAACTCCATTTTGAAAATGAAATCTAATAGGTTATCAGTAACAATGGAAAAAGGTATTTATTGAGCTTCATGTAGTAGGAAAGCAACAGACTCTGTTAATGAGCAATGGTATTAGTAAAACCATGAATTTTCACAAACAGAGCCACAAAGGAGCACTGTTATGTTTAACACTTTCATGGCTAAACACAAATGTTTCCAGGCTGGCAAACTCTTTGATACAGCCTACAAAAAAAACAACAAACTTGTATGAGGAAATTTAACCCCAGAAATGTAGAACCTTTTAAGATCTCAAAGTATTTCCTCTTCTTTCCATGAAAGTCATAGGATTAAGAGAGTAATTTTATTGAGTTATAGAATGATGGAAGAATGTTTTGGTTCTTACACAATCATGTTGTTTCTTACCTACAGTTGGTATGTAACTCCCAGCCACCAAAAGGCATGGATGGGATTGCCAGTCAGAGCAAGCGATTATAGTACATTTCCATAAACATACCAAAACAATCTCCTCCTTTTTCTGGTAAGAATTTCTCTAATAGGGAACAGAAGCTAAATGGAGACACAAAACCTACATCTTTGGAGGAAATATTTGAATGGAAACAAAAAAAAAAAAAAGAAAAAAAAAGGGAAAACAAACTAAGTAGAAGTGACAAATGAAGTAAATAAAAAACAACCCAAAGAAGTTTTGAAGAAGAAACATGAGTCGAGTTCTGATTGCATTATTTCCCCTTCTGCCACTCAACCCTACCCCACAAAAACCTAAAAATCTGGCAATTTGCTAGCATTTTTATCTCCTGGAGCTACACCACTGTGCGTGCATAACCTATCACACTTCAAACACAAAATACTTTTCGTATCCATTGTTTTCTTGCTTGTGAAATGGAGACTAGTGATTTAACTCCAAAAATTTCTCTTAGACCAAATGTATTTGTGTCCTCAAATGTGGTCTCAAATGCAATGGTACTACGGAGTAACTACAGCTCTAATTGCCACAGGTATTTATTTCCAACTTTTTACCTTTCTATCAATTAAATAAGAAAATTAATAAGCATTATTATTTGTATAGCACCTCCAAATAAAGAAGTAGCCAATCTGCACAAGGCATTATTTGCCTGACCAACCACAACTCAAGTGGGAGCATGTTCTGTTTGGCTTACCTGGTGGCTGAGCAACTGTGGACAGTGACCCTCCCAAAACACACCAATCTCCTAACAGGTCAATCAAACCAGATCAAACCCACTGCCTGTTGCTAACTGACAACTTAAAGACAAAGAAGTGGAAAGTCTGCAATGGGAACAAGGGGAGAGGAATGGACAGTAACTGCAAAAAAAAAAAAAATAAATAAAAAGAAGAAGGGGATTGTCTCTTGATGTCTTTAAATGATTTTACCCTCTTTCTTGAATTGGGTACCCTCCACCTTGGAAAAGGGCAGCTTAATTCATAGAGCAGTACCTCAGAAATAGAAACTTGATAGGGTGGCTCAGTGCCAGGTAGTACACTTCACATGTGTGCAAGACTGACAAAATTTAGGAAAAATCTTCAGTACATTTTTGTAGGATCTGAAGTCTAAATTTTGGTGTTTCAAATGGAAGTGATTAAAAAAAGAAAAGCTGCTTCTATTTTCCATTAAGCTTCAATAAGTTTTATAAATGTCCTATAACTTACAAAGGAATTTCTGAAAAAAGTTCAGTAATAGCTGTCACTGAGAGTTGTTATATGGTACAACTGATACATTATGCAATCTAATAAAGATAAATAATGAATGTAAGTAATTTTTACCCATCTAAAGGGCTGTCAAGTGAGGGACAGCTTCCCGAGCCAGAATTTTCAGGACTGCTCAAAGACAATGGATCCAGCATCTAATAAATAACAGAGAAAGACCAACAAGTTCATGTTTTTGTTTTGAGGGATTTTATTCTTTGGATTTAAAAAAATAATAAAAATATATATATTTCAAGTTTTCTGCTTTGGTTCACCTAACAAAGACACAAAACCAAACCAGAAATATTAATTACTGGAGAAAAAAGTCAGCCACCATAATTAAGCCTGCACTTCATTCTGCCATCCTGAAAGGACCCCTTCATTTTTCTCACGTTTATCTAGAAATCTCAAATACAATACAGATTGTGATGAGTACAATTCATTTGGTCTCTGTAGTGGCTTCAGTTTGGCCAACGAGCTGTCACAAAACAGCTGAAATCAAATACTGTAAAAAGCTTTTCAACATTTATCTCTAGGTCAGACCAGGGCCCAGGTGAGTTACACAGATTGTTAAATACAACTGAAGAGAAAATGGAAAGAGGAGGGAGAATGAGTAACATTTATAAACACACCTCCTTTTCACCCAAACATAAACCTTGTTTGAAATAAAATAAACTTTCAAGTGAAATTCAAGTTTACAAAAGCACCAAGGACAGGGTTTTTTTGTTTTTGTTGGTTTGGTTTCTGTTGTTGTTGTTGTTGTGTTGTCTTTTTTCCCTAAAACACTTCTGTTGACCTAGTAATTAACGTTCACCAGCTCTGTGAAATCTGCCATGTAGTAGTCTGAAGAATTCATAAAATTTACTGTCTAGGCCAGGTCTATCACATGACAAAAATAACCATCAACACTTTCACTGTTTCTTGACTGGAGAAACAGATGGATAATCAAGAGCATCCTCTTGCTGACCAGTTATTTCTCTCAGCTGACATTTATTTTATCTATCTTGTACTACCTCCCTTCGTGTTCGAAGTCGAATGACAGGCACACATCAGGGCTTTGCTGCAAAAGAAGGGAATCTGAAATCTTTTACAGATTTCTTTTTCAGAAGTGGAAAGAGAATCTACATTCCAAATTATTGAATGTGACAACTTTACCAGCCTGCCTCTCAGAAGCAGAGTGGGAAGCTCATCTGTTGTCCTAGAACAAGCTCCTTCCTAAAATAAAGTTTGTTTCTGTGTATTACATAACATCTATTATTTTCTATGAATTGGACACCAGCCTTCAACTGTAAATTAAGTAGCTACCCCTCCAATTTTTATGGTCTGTGCTGCAGCTTAAAGGTCCTGGGCACATACTTTGGCAAGTACCAATCAACGACTCAAAGAAATAGCGTCCAGAAAGTGAATTTGCACTTTCTGGACTAACAAACTCAGACTCTCAAATGACTTCTGCACCAGGAAGGACAAATATCTACCATAGGTTCAGCAATTACATCCCTCTTTACTCATGCTGACCCTGAAAGGGAAAAAAAAAAATCCTATTTGCTGCCATATTAATTACTTCTATTACTTAATGGAGTAGAGGCCAACTGGTAGGCCATGGCTCACTGGTGTCCAACTCATCATGTCTTCTGTAGAGAAGCGTGGGCTCAGCTGCCAGAGTGGGAATAGCTGCGCACAGGCAGATCAACAGGAGAGCAGAGCAAAGCTCTCCCAAATTCCCTTCTTGTCTTTGTGGGACAGGCTGGGACAGATGTAGGCAGCACAGTCAACACTTGCCAAGGTGATGGAGCAACTTAGGAAGGGAGTAAACAGACTTTGTGAGTTCCCAACATCCCAATCTGGCTCTTGAGGCTGCTTAGATTGAACTAACCTGGCTTCCTAGGAAAGTACAACTCCTGTATTGGAGCCCTGCTGACCCCTTCCACAGCAAGAGCAGGGGAGACTGAGATGAGACATCAGGAAGAAGATTTTGACTATGAGGGTGGTGAGACCCTGGCACAGGTTGCCCAGAGAAGCTGTGGAGCCTCATTCCTGGAAGTGTTGAAGGCCAGGCTGGAGGAGGCTCTGGGCAACCTGCTCTGGTGGGAGGTGTCCCTGCCCATGGCAGGGGGGTTGGAACCAGATGAGCTTGAAGGTCCCTTCCAACTCCAGCCATTCTAGGATTCTACGACAGGTTACACATTTCTTGAATATCCTGGAGGGAAAAGATATCCTGGGCTTGAGAGATCACCTGCCTGTCTGGCCAGTCAGTGACCAAAAACGGCTTTGCCCAGGTCAAAAGTAATCATTTCACTGAATGAATCCAGGCCTGGATCTGCCCACATAGCTCATAATGAGCAGCACCCTGGTCTGGAAATTAGGAGATTCAGTCCCTATTCCCAGCTCAGTCATTAAAATTGTGTAACAAATTGCACAATCCCTTTGCCCCTATTTTTATCCTCTCATCTGTCTCTCGTTTAGGCAGCTCATAAAAACCACTGCCTCTTGCTATTTGTGAACAGAGTGCCAGTGACAACAAGAACTTGAAACGATTCGGGTACAGAGCATGTTTTTTTTTTTCCCTCCTTAAAATATCTTTTTTTTTCTTCACTGCCAATTCTGTGAGCCATTACATTCCTCCATCTTTCCCGGCTGTTTTTAAGGGTAATTTTGATTTTTATTCAGGCTAAGTGTGCTGATACCCCACATACCAATCATGCAGGTGACTAAGAACAAAAGAGCATACGTTTGTGATCTTCAAACAAAAATGTGACCATGGAAAATATTTCAGAGCTTATTTATATCCAGTCCATGGCAATTCCCTTGCCTTTACCCCAGCAATGTATCAACATAATTCAAATAATTCTGACGGATCCAAACTCTTCTGTAAAACTTGTTTGATTACCTGGGAAAGCTGTAAAACTGGTCTTTGCTTATATATTCTTCTTATTAAAATTAAGGGGTTTGTGCTTTTTGATTATAGACATCTCTTGCTGTAATTTGTATCACTACCTCACTCAACTGTCATGGAAATTAAGATTATTATCTTTCTCCTTGTAGGAACACATTTAAAAAACTGAAGAGGCTTACAGTGCAGTAACAGGTTCTACAAAACTAAACAACCACCATTATTTTAACCTTCTCTCCCAAATCATGTTTTCTAGGGCTGTCATCAATTTTTTAGCTGTTCTTTCTAACAATTCCACATCCTTCTTGAACAGCAGCAGTCCATAAACCAACCTCCCCCAAACCTGAATTTTAATAAGTCACACACATACCTGATCCATGCTTTCTGGAATGAATTCACCCTCACTGTTGATACTGGTGAAGGACCCATTTCGGGCCACCTGATGCAGCTCATCTGGAATGTATCCTGGGGGAGGGGAACTCCTGTCACGAGTAGTAGAACCTTTGGAAAGAAAAGAGCTAGTCAGAGTCTCTTCACTAACCCAGAATCCAGGGCCTTTATCCAGCCTGCCTGGATCACTTCTTGCTTTAGAAAATTCCCAAATGTCTCTGCCATACAAGACTCACATATAGCATTTAAATTCCTTTCCAACTCAAGAATTTCAGTTTTCGTTTGTAGAATATTATGTCTGCATGAATGTGAGTATCTCAACTTATAATAAATTAGAAGTTGTAAGAAGGTATTCATTAAGCTGTCTAGTTTCAGAATTCAATTTGGAAGTCAACATCACAGCGGTTTTAAAACCTGAATAAGCAAAAAAGTCACAGTAATGCCAAGATAAGTATCTTAAACAAATGTTCACACATTAAAGATTAAAAAAAACAAATATGAGTCCTAAATGGACAAGTAAAGACATCTGTCATAAAAAAAATAGATTTTTTAGTAACTCATTCCTATATCTGAAAATAAAGGGGGGGGGGTACTAACATCAACTTTTAAGATACCCATCAGTTACCTCAAATAATTCCACATAAATTTATTTACCTGTGGATTTTTTTTTTAATATTCCATATTATATATATTTACACCACCTTTGACTTAAAATTCAAACTCCACTCCCTCGAGCACAACCTCTAGGGTTGAGTCATCGGGGAGCAAGAGAAATCCAAGCAGCTTGCGTTGAGAGCAAGATCTTCAAGACGACAATATTGCAAAATAAAATGCTTTTACAATTAAAACTATTGAATTATGCAGCTTACCTATCACAGACAGTCGCCTTTTTCTGTCTGCCACGCTATACACTGTATTATCTACATCTTCCAGTAAGGGCAAGGGCTCCACGTTATTTACACCAGGGGACTGAAAATGCACATGGATTACAAACCACTGTTAGTATTTGACACTACTGACAATGAAAATGCTTTATAGGCTTTGGGCAACACATGACTTTTGCAAGCAGCCAAAAAGGAGCTTGCCAATTGATATCAAAATTCATCTGTTTCAGTAGCTCATTCTTACTACTTATCAATAATTTTCAATAGGATCTAGTATA
Organism: Baryphthengus martii; assembly: GCA_013396935.1. Taxonomy (NCBI): domain Eukaryota; kingdom Metazoa; phylum Chordata; class Aves; order Coraciiformes; family Momotidae; genus Baryphthengus; species Baryphthengus martii. The sequence goes on from VWZK01011243.1 coordinate 341,401, forward strand.
CAAATCCTATCACTATGATGGTCACGATGAGTTAGATAAGATCAAAATAATTCAGTATTTAACGCTGCTGATGGCTGATGTTTGCTACAGCAAAAGGTTAACTTGCCACAAATGTTGGTGACCCTCCTAGGACTTCAAGAACAGTTTCAAATAAATATTTAAATTAGTTATTTAAACTCTCTGCACTTCCCAAATTTGTTTTACATCATCACCCTATTAAAGGAAGAGTTGTCTACCACTCTAGGGAAGGGGGAAAAAAAAAAAAAAAAAAGAGAGGGGAACGGGATCTAGGAAAAAGTTAAATCCAAGTCAGGAGAAAATGCTAAGAATTGCTTAAAGTGAACTTAAGAAGCAATGCTTTGAATTGGAAAAATGTCATCTTTAAGAAAAGATACAAATTATACTTCAGTATGAAAACTGAGGATAAAGGACCTGCAGCCTGTCAGCTCCTACCTGTGTATTTCCATGTATTACAAGCAATATCTTGAGACTCTTCATATGAACACTACGGTCAAGTAGTTCAACAGCTTTGTCCAGGTCATCCTGCGTGGTTAAGGGAATTACAAGCTACAAAAAAAAGGAGAAAGAAAAAAGAAAGATATTTTAAACTAGGCACAAGAAAGAAATGAGGAAGTCGGGTGCAGAGCACCAAATAAACTGATGCTATCTTTCCTTTCATTCCAAACACCTTGAAAAGAAACTTTATTAAATGATGCCTCAAGCTAGCACCAACATGTCTGAAGATCAACATTAACTCTTCCTTCAGGCTCCTTCAGCAGGTACAGTGTGGAGGAACAAGGCTTCACAAATGAAGGAGCAACCATTTTACATACACACAACTTCACATCCCACAAATTTCACGGGCAACGGCGTCAATATATTTGCCAGCGCCTAAATTGCTGCAAGTCTCCAAGATTAATTAAAAGTAAGCCGTATTTTATAGACCATAAAGCATATTTTCCTATCTCACAATATCACAACTGTATTTGTTTGAAGGTGCATCACTAATGGAGCATCTCCACTGAAAACCAGAATTTGTTAAGGCAGTGTACCAGGCACAACGTGATCTGCATGGAACAATTAAATAGTCCTCACTAGAATCTTACTTGGATCAAATTAATTAGAATTAACTTGGCATACATGTATCTAATACAGAAAATCTGATGTCGTTAAAGCACCCTTGAGATCTGAGCTCTGTAATGATGAAAATTGGGCTTACACTTCAGGAGTATACATTACCATTTCTGCTTGTAACAAAGGGACAACACGATACAGATTTTTTTAAATCTGTTCTACTCGTAAACGCTCCCAGTCAGTGGTCCTCAAATACAACAGTAGTGGAAACACACAACTTTATATAAAAAAGAAAAGGGGATGAAGGAAGGTGTTGGTAACAAATGAGCACACTCTTCATTTTAAGTTGCGGTTTTAATGCTAGTGGCAGGTTATCATCATCACCATCAGGTTATCTTATTGCTGGAGCAAGTTCAGAGAAGGGCAACCAAGGTGGGGAAGGGTCCGGAGAACAAGTTCTGTGGGGAGAAACTGGGGGAACCAGGATTGTTTAGCCTGGAGAAGAGGAGGCTGAGGGGAGATCTTATCACTCTCTACAACTCCCTGAGAGGAGGCTGTAGTGAGGTGGGGGCGGCCTCTTCTCTCCAGTAAATAAGGACAGAACCAGAGGAAACGGCCTGAAGCTGCACCAGGGGAGGTTTAGATAAGATATTAGGAAGAATTTTTTTACTGGAAGAGTAATCAGGTGCTGGAACAGGCTGCTCAGGTAGGTGGTGGAGTCACCATCCCTGGACATGTTCAAAAAACATGCAGATGAGGTACTTCAGGACATGCTCTGGTGGGATGGTGAGGGGGCTTTTGTGTTTCTCTTTGTTTTTTTCTGGGTTGACAGCTGGATGCAGTGATCTTAGAGGTCCTTTCCAACTGTGACAATTCTGTGATCACATTTCTGAAAGGTGATGGGATGCTTTGCCAAATAGTGCAGAAGTTGACAAGCAGAAAACCTGCTCAAATGCCTAAAAATCTGTATCAGAGAGGGTGCTGAGGCCAAAGCACCATGAATGGCCATTTCTTTCACTCTTCCTAATCTCCAAAAGCCTTCTGCTGGAATTCTTTGTTCTGAGGCTCAGTTTCACAGAAGTAACCAACAGCCAGCAACCACAGGCATTTTCTTCTGCCAAGATGCAGATTAGATACAGCAATCACCTCATGCATAACCAAGCACCACAAAGAATCCTTCATGCCCTTTGCTGACTCAAGGCAAACACCAAAAGCAACTCTTAAAAACGGATGCTGCATCTGCAAATGTACTTCCTATTAATAATTCCATCCCTACTTCTAAAGGAAAGCTGGAATTAATACTGATCGGGTAGAAGTTGCCTGACAGCGCTGGCATTGTTCCCAAGAAATCTCTGTGAACCAGCCACTTTAAGAGGAGCAACAGTTAATCTTAGTTCTCCAATCTAAACAGTACTAAATGCAGCATTCTAGTGACTACCTAACAAGATTAATGCTTACAGGAAAAAAAAAAAAAAACAAAGTGTACAGGAAAGAATAAATACTGTTTCAAATTCACAAAGACAACAAAGGTGTAAGAGGTAAAGACCTTCCCGAAGTCACACAACAGGACTGTGGCAGAGCAGGAACACAATTTACTCATTCCCCATCAAGTCTGAGACAGAATTCATTAAGAGATGACTCTCCTAATAAACATTTCAGGCATATCCTGCCTAGCCTAACTTGGACAAAGCTTACTTATCTGGGAATGCACACATCAGAAATCAGAGGGTTTGTCATGGAAGAGGTTCTCCCTGCTTACAAGGGCAAATTTCAGCCTTCAAATAATCAGAGAATGTAGAAGACAGAGGACATTACCTCATTATTGCTGTAATGTAAATCCATAGTCTGTCCAAAAGCAACTTTAGCTTTAGCTGCAAGATCTTCAAGTTTAACAGGCCTCGGTAACTGCAGGATCCTGAAACACAGTTTAAGCGAGAAAGAATTTTGTCTATTACCTAGGAAAATCTGGCAACTCATTACTTAAGAATGATGTTAGAATTGAATTTATTACTAAAAAGACTATAAGAGGCTAAGCTTTATTCACTGTCCTCCACATTTTGAGTTCTTAAACGAGAAGAAAAGCAGTGAAAAGGTTCTAAAGGATAATCACCCATAAAATTCAATCTCATTATGACTATTTTACTAGTTTGCATACGCTTTCTTAACTTAATCCTTTACATGCTTCCATTCCAGAGGTACCTTCTGACAAAATTCCAAAATTTTCTGCTTCAGAAAACCAAACCAATGGAGTACCATAAGCTGACAAATAGCCCAAAATGCCTCAAACTGACCTTCAGATTATTGCATTATTTGAGACACAATAAACAAAAAAAGTTTTTAGAAGAGACTAAACTAGCAAGGTACATTCAAAAAAAGAAACAGCACTCAAATTTTGTGGAGTAGAAAAATTTATTAAAGGGGAGCTGTTCCTTTTCTCAGTATCGCAGCTGGTAGACTGGTTAGGGAACAATATTTCACCAAAATGAGGCTAGAAGCCAGGCTACTCCCAATCAAAAAGTAATTAAAAAAAAAAAATCTTAAAAAAACCCAAAGTCAACATCAATTGTCATTGTCATTAACAATCTGTTGATTTCTTTAGCAAGCCTGGAACTCTACCCATCACACTCCACGCTCCTTGGTACAGAGTGCCACATCCACTCTATAAAGAAACTCTGGAATCACTTCTCTTTTCCACTTCCCTTTCTAAGGGCTAGTGAGAAAGCCATTGCAAAAGTTATTTTTCTTGCATCATTTCATTATTTTATCTTTAGATCTCCACGTTCAGGCAACAAAAGTATGGTCATTCATGTGGAGCAATGAGCCCGGGGTGCCCAGTAGCCCTAGGCAAGCAAGTTCAAGTGATCTGGAACAGTCCAAAAGCGAGCTAGACCCATCAGTAAAAAAATCTTGGGAATGGTATCTTCTTTAGGCTTGTGTTCAGATTGAGTCGATTAACTTAGTGCACTGTGAAAGTGAATTAAAATAAATCACAAAAAAAAAAGAAAAGACACTGGCAGCAAGAAGGTTTAAATTCCTACTTCTGCTTATTGCGCCAGAAATTGCTAGGTAGGGAAACCCGCAGTTTTCAAAGCTGTTGAGAAGATTTGTTTCCTCCCAATTCCTTCCAGCACCCAACCATTACCAGTGCTCTGTTGTGTGGTGTTCAGAAAAGTGAGAGAAAAGCTGAAGAATAAAGAGAGGGCAAATGCAGTCGGCAGCACGGAGGCACCCGCTGATCTCCTGCACGCTGTGCTAAGGACTGCCCTGAAGTAGCACAGCTTCCATTCAAAAGCAAGCTTTACTATAAGGAATTTTACTGACAAATAGCACAACCAGGATATGATTTCCATTTTTATTAAGCATTTTCAGTTTTCAAATTATTCTAAAACTCTTTCTCTGTAGCTACAATGAAGGTTGGTGGCTTCAGAAAGAGACAAAGTGAGTTGTCCACAAACGGGTTCTGCACGGAGTCGTAGGTCAACTTCTGCAAAAGCTTTTGTGCAGCCTTCAGAATAGAAATATATAGAGAGGTGTTTGTCTATTTTAAGCATGTACATCATTCACCTCTTACATAGAAAATATACAGATAGTTGCTTAAAATAGACAAACAACTACATATTTTGTGCATAAGAGATGAAGATGTTTGCCTATTTTAAGAGCGTACATCATCCACCTCTTACACACAAAATGAACATGAATTGTAACTGGTTCTCCAAAGGTATCAATGACAATTATCTAATTATAAAGTCTAATAAATTTTCCTATTTGCAGTTCTCAGACTGGCTCCTCCAAAGTACAAACCAATATATTGTGCTCTAAGATCGAGGCTTCTTCCTCTGGGTGCTACAATTAAGAATATATTATCATGCTTTTTTTAGGCATATGATGCAGGGAAAAAAAAAATTATTTGCTGGTCTACCCATATTTGAGATTTATGCTAATGATCCAAGTAATTGTTCTAGCCTACAAACATCTATCTGAAGAGCAAACAAATGAAGGATATTAGACAGGATACAGTTATGGTAAGATACTTCTGCATTTATGTACACTTAAGAGTCTGCATTTTAAACAGACTCATTATTGTTAATTTGTGTTCATATCAAAATTAAAATTTAAGCTCAAACCAAACACTTTGAACAGCGTATTTGAAACTGTGTGATAGGAGCCCAACAAAATTCTGTAACTAATTAAATGACAAGACTGTTTCCTCTGTTCCCACCTTACCTTTTCTCACCTCGATGTTCAAATTTAACTCTAACATCGTTCTGTAAGATAAGAGATAAAGGAATCACTATTAGTTTGTTACTATCTCCTTTAATGAAGGCCATGAAATCCCATTCAGCAATCCTACATCAGAAGTCAAATCCCTAAACAGTCCATATCAATTTTCTGTCCTTTCTGATATTATCAACCACTTTAACGAGCTACTTCTGCTGAGGTATCTGACAGAGGCATAAAGTGTGTAATAAAATACAAAAAAAAATTATTCTGAAGTACAACAAATGCTTCTGTAAGTAAACAGATTCTTTTCTATCAATATATTTTAATGTTATAACAGATTCATGATTTCAAATTCAGCATTGAACTGATGACTAAAGAATCCTCTCTCATGAACAGGTAGATGGATTCAGTTACCAAAACAGGTTTTTATGAACACTCAGAGCTGAGCATTCCAGGCACAAGAAACATATCTTGTTTCACAAGCATTACCATAGAAACCCCTCCATGTAATTAAGGCACCATTCAGACAATCAATCTCCCAATAACAAAGATACCTGTAAATATCTGCAGTTACATGGAAATAAAATTGCTTCGAAAAAATCACAATTTTAAGAATCCATTTGTATTAGCAACTACTGCAGCCAAAAAACCCTCAACACTTTCAACCGCAGAGATTATATCCAAACAATCTTGTGCCTTCCAAAATAATTACTGGATTCACAAGTGATTACTTTTAAATGTGTGAATCCTGAATGAAGTGACAGACAAGTACTTTCCCTTCACCACTGCTCCATTACAATTCTCACAAATAGCTCAGCTTTTCTTCTTTCTAGACATGTATTAGATGCAAATCATTTTGAATCCCCTGCAACGCCTGAAGTCTCAGCTCAGAGCGAGTTCTACGACCCTAGCAAAGCACCGGTGTCCCACACTGAACTCTCAAAGCTTTTAAGGCACAGAATGAAAAAGATGTTCCTTGACAGTTTAAGAGCCAAAGAGATTCAAATACTTCGATCTTTATAAAACAAGAGTGTGCAAACTGAAGTCTCATGAATGACTGGACTGTTGAACACACAGCTGAGTCAGGAGGGCTGTTATAATTGGGGGAAAAAATTGTGAAATGCTTCTACATCCTCTTCTCAATCTTCTCAAACCTATCAACTAAGTATTCACTACTTTTCCATCTTTGTTTAGTATCTGCAGAACAAAAACTGCATCTGAAAAAAACACTTCCAGCAGCAAACAAGTGAAAAAAAAAAAATAAATCGAGGCCAAAGATGCAAATAGAGGAGCTGAAGGGTGTTTCTGCTGCTGCACTGACATTCTTTAGTATGTCAGAGCTGACAACTGGGCAATGTAATATACCTATAAAATTCATTCTAAAGAAGCATTTCAGGTCAGAGATACCAGCACATTTGGGTATTTTAAAACAGCACAGTACCAATCAAAACAGTACAGTACCAACCAAGTAATTATTCTTATTGTTGTTGTTATTGTTGTAATATCTATCTACACACAGTGGCAAAACACCTGTATAATCTTCAGTTTATCAGGATCAGAGTCATTTAAGCATCCACCCTCTCATCTGGTCTGAAATGCCACCATTTCATTTTGCTGCTAATTTAAGAACATGAACAAAGAAAATGGCAGCACATGTGGGAGACTAATAGCTCGTTCTGCTCTGCTCACTGGTCTGGCAAGAGAAATAATTATACAAGTCACAGCAGGACATTCCCTGTTTGATAGGTTAGTTAGGATATGAAAAGATTACCTGCTTTTTAGGTGAAGATGACTTTGGTTTTCCTGTTTCTTGCTGGGGCACTACAGGACGACTGGCCTTATGAAGCACAGCCAAATCCTGCATGATTGAATTCAACGCTTGCTGCTCATCTGCTCAGAGAAAAAAACAACAAAAAAAACCAAAACCACACCAGATAAGAGAAGTGTAAATGACTGTTATATTTGAAGTGGATTACTGTCTCATTTCATCATTAAGCAGGCATCATTCGAACATTTAAAATTTCGTATTACACTTCAACACATAACTGCAAAATTGAAATAAAATTACTGCCATGTTGCAAACATCTTTCTTTATCATTAACAGCGCTTAAGGAGATAAACAGCTTAATCAGCACACACTTTTAAACTTGGTAGGTTTAAAAAACTGAAGTTGTAAGCTAGATGGACAACTCTCCAGAGCTGCAGGCTCTACTAATAACAGAAGAGCATGAAAAATAAAAGGTTTCTCTACTTTGTTTTAAATAATGCCCATGGATGAGACGTTAACTGGAAATCATCCTTCCCCCCCACCCGTCAACTTGTGAAATAAAGGAAAAGAAAAGAAAATATTTTAGAATTCTTCTTCCTCTGTCCTGAACAGGTACAGTGAGCACAGAGGAAGCCAACAAAAACTCGCAGAGAAACACCTCAACTGGCTGAGCATCTGCTGAGGTCCCACAGAGTAATTAAAACAAACCCAAAACAACCACCAACCAACCCAGCTAAATACCACTGAACTTTTCCAGGACTGCAAATGTAGGAGTTTTTAGGGCTTAGAGGAATAATTCACAAGGAGCCACAAGCACTGAACCCGGGGGGCAATTCGGGGGCAGGAGTGCTCTGCAGCTTAGATTTCAAGTTGACACCAAATCCTAAATCCCCATGATCTGGTGCAGCTGTGATGGCCCGAGGCCAGGCTCTGCAAGGTTTGCCTTGGAACTGGGATGCTCCTTGAGATAGGAGAGCCCTTAGGAGCTCCAAAGGCTGTACATCCATCACCGAGGGAAATTTATGTCACTACTATTTTGTATTAATTCCTCGCCACAGCAACAGTGCGATACCCAACACGCCTCTCGAGCGCCGGAGAACACAATTTACCTAGGAAGGAGTCGATTGTATGATTTCATGACACTTTGCAAGGGATATGTTTGTTGAAGAATTCATTACTCAAGTGCTATGATTTACAACAAACAGTATTTCTCAAACAGGGACCTGAGAAAAAACTCAGCATTAAAAGCAGCAAGCAAGCATTTCAGGTAGTCAGCAATGATTATTCAAATATAACCAAATACATTTGTCATATCGGGAAAACGTGGGATTTCAGGGTTCTAATTGAATAGGTTCCTAACAGATCAGAAAGCTGGTCTGAAAATGAGTAACTTTGCTCATCACTCATGTTGTCACCATTGGTAATTCTCTTAAAATATGCCAATCTGTAAAAGCCAGTTTTACTGGTGGCAGTTACTGGCAGAACCAAAGGCATTCTTGCAGCTCAGTTCTCCCCTCCTCACATTAAAACACACTTTAAAACTTGCCACAATCAAAAAAGTTTAACTATTTTATTGTGTTATAGCCCATTCTAGTGCTCAGTGATAAAAAATAAATGTTCTTTTAGCAGCTGGTTGAAGGAGGTTTAATTCCCAGTGGTCACTAGGTAGTATATTTCTTAAAGGAAACCAAAGCATTGGCAAAGCATCTAAAGTTTATTAAGTATTTATTTCTCTCATGCAAAATGCTGGAAAATATCAGAAATCTAAGCAGTGCTGTATTCCTATATTCAACTACTTTAAGCACCAGGGTAGGAAAAAATTCCTGTAACAATAAAAGATAAACAAAAGCAGTATAAAAAGGTGTGTTTTGGTTGGCAGGTTTGTTGGGATTTTTTTGAGTGTGAGCAGTGGTAAGTGGTAACAATAACAACATGGTCAAGTCATGTATAACTTGAAAAACTGACATCAAATTTAAAGGAATAGAAATGTGCTACATATTTAAAAAACCCCACAGTTAGACCATCTACACAGATAATACGATAATTCTTTAATATAGACTCTGTGGGTTGGTTTTTTCCCCCCAATAGCCACCAGCATTTAGAGCACTGCTCAGTACCCTAACACCATGAATCTCAATTTCCTATACTTGGATTTTTAAGTTACCACAGTGAGGGAAAAGCTCTGTATTCCAGTGGAAAACCACCCAGTGCACTGGCAAAGCGGCTGAATTTTGAGTGACCCAGCCCAAGCACAGACTTCCCAGGAATGGTATTACATCCAGGGCTTTGGTAGAAATGAAAAGCAGCTGAATTAATTTTTATAGACTCTACACACCAGACTTACCCATAATGGCGGTGAGTCTGAAAACTTGGAACTTCAAGGAAATGGTTCCTTCATTAGCATTATTTTATTTCCTAAAATGCAAAACCAAAAATACACAGTGATTAAAGTTGTCACAGCCACATCAAACAGTCAACTCTTCACTGTTTCTGGGCAGTTTTTCCTAATATTCTACCTATCAAATATACGTATAAACTACAAAGACGATTGCATGCGGCACGTGGAGAAAAAGGGTATCGCCCCCAAAGCCTCACTGGGCTCTGAGCAACATAGAGACTTTCAAAGGACACAAACCCCAAACTAATTCTTCTAGACTTCAGCTGATTTTAGTCTAACCCCTAAATGATGCTCAGTATCTTAATTAGCCAGAATGTTCTGCTACATGGAATACTCACTGGTCTAGGTTTTTAAGAACTAAGTTGTTTTTTCTACAGGTTCCTCCATCTAGTGTCCAAAGTTCTGTGTTCAGCACTATGGAGAGTTGCAGGTCATGTATATAAATATATACAAAAGTCACAGCACAGATCAAGAGGCATCAATATCTACTGATTACATAAACTAGACAACTTCAGGTGCTAAGTTTATTTTCATGGTAACCCAAGAGCACCACACAGACACCCCCAACACCTCTGAAAGCAAATGCCTCTGGAAGACAGCAGGTATTATTTTCAATAAACAAGTCAGTCAGAAAAGTAGAAACACAGAGGGCACATTTATGAACAAATCATGTCTATCACAATATCTTGAACATCAGTCAATTGGAAAAACAACAATAATTAAGGAGCAATTGAAACAATCTTCCTATAAAGTGTTATTATGGAGCAAAAAATCTGAAGACATATCCCTAAACCAACAAGGAGATTTGTTGTAGTACAGGCTACCCCAGGACAAATTAAGATTTTTTTAATGCAAGATCATAAAAGAAAACTCTCTTGGTGAGTGTGACCAAGCAGAGAGAGCCTATTCCCTTCTCCCTTTTCCTGGGGGACTAGAAAGCTTCAAGTACTTCTGGCATATTTTTCAGAAATTTGGACTTGAAAGCCACATAAATGTCTCTGCTGTCTCCTGCCTTTTACCTCCACATCAGATGACTCACCCACTATTGTTTAATAGCACATTAGAGCTGCCAACAGGCTCAAGATACAACCCCAACTTTTACTGCTAACGTGGTCTCCAGCCCCTTGCTTGCCACCCACAGCAGGAGAAAGAAAAATTTGTTTAAAAAAAAAATTTAAAAAAGAAAAAGCTTCTGTTGGTCCGTAACAGGAAAGGAAAACCACGCAGATACAAAAGAAAGATTTGTACTAATCTTCAGAGAGGAAAACAGGGGCTGAACTTTCATTTATTTGCCAAATGGGAGCAGCCAAGATCACTCAGAATAAGAACAGAATATTCGGGTTTTGCTCTCACACGAGATACCAGGAGATCTTGTTTACTTAGTGAGCTGGGATTACCTTTATAGCCTTAAATATCACAACCTTTTTTTACCCCTGTGCCTGATTCTTTGCATCTTTTGCATCCCTGAGTCAAAAAAAAGCAAGAAAAATAACATTATTCAATGATTTCCTATGCTATGCTTTTGCTATCAGCAGTAATCTTAGGGGAGCTTTCAAAGAATTATTCGCTGAAGTGCCTATAAAATATTGGTTTAATTCTGTGTTTGATCCAACTGCCTTAAAATGAGAACCAGTGTCAGTCTCATAAAACATCTGATTTAATTAGCTGTCTTGATATATTAAACATAAAAACGTATTTCATGGCTCTGAATTAAGTCCATTTGTAATACTTCCTCGTAAGCATTTCAAAGAAATACAAAAGTTCCAAGGCACTTTAAATTTTCTGCCGCACTTTAACACGAACAAAAACACCCCAGATGTTCTTCCTCAACGTAAGTGAAATAACCAAACGAGGAAGGACAAGCTATTGGAGCTACAGGACTCTCATAGGGCAGGCAAACTGAAGCAGCAGCATCTTTGGAAACTTCTTCAGGTTCCTCCAGCTACAAGAATTCCTTCTTTAGTATTAATCTGCGGCATCTCTCATTAGAAGAGCATCAACTAAGGAGCTAGGATTCATTTCTTTTCCCTTCCTTCTTATTCCTTAGAAGAAAAAGAAACCACCACAAAACCTAGAAAAAATTAAATTTCTCTGAATAACTTTCACTCCTCACTTTATCGTCCCTTTTGACCAAAACGCTTCCTGTTCAAATATAATTAATCACCGACGTAACATCTTAATCTTTTTGTCAGCACTAGTGTCACTTCAAAAATCAGGTGATGTTGAAATGTCAATTAAACAGGTGACCCAGACCAAACTTTATGAAGACTTCACCTCGGTGAATTTAAAAAAATCCGTCTGTTTTTAATGGCTCGTTTTCACAACAGGGGGGTGATAGAAAGAGAGGAAAAACATGACAAAAATCAACATTTTTAAAATAAATTAAAAAAATTATACATTCAGTAGACAGGGAAAAAAAGCAAATCCTAATGCATGGTTCCAAAGGAGCATTCGCAAAATACACAGGGACTAGGTGACAATCCAGGACAAGGTGAAACAGAGAAAACTGGACCTCGGAGAACGACTCGGGAGAAGCAAAGGAGAAGCAAAGTGCAAGAGCAGATCCAAAGGTAGGAGATGATGATGTCAAGGTCTTGCAGAGAGAAACAAGCAGCCTGAATTTGAATGTAATTAAAGAAAGGATGACAGGGAGTGAATTTCAAAAAGGTGCTGATGTGATAAGAGTAGGAAACAAAGAAGAATATCCTAGCAACGGCATTTTGGCTGGAAGGGTGGAGAGATGCTGATTCATATTCATGATTCGCTTCCCGTCAGTCACCTTCCGCTGAGCCTGGAAGTCTTTCAGGATCTGAGAAAGCCACGGAAAGAAGGAAAGATCCAGGTGATTCCTGGAAATTAGTTTTGGCTTTCTGATGGCAAAGCTTGCGGGCAAAGAAGTCACGGGGATGATAATCTAACTGTTCAAATATTCTCTGCTAACTGTCCACATGCAGATGCTTCTCCTGGAACAAACACAACAGGGTTACTCAAAGATAAAAGAAGCTTTCCCCTCACAAAGCTGAGAAAAAATGCAAACAAATACTCTACGAGGTGAGTATTTAGTGAGCTAGAAAGGGTGGTTCAGTTCTGTGCAATATGGAGGCAGACAGCGCAGAAAGGAAACTTCCTACAGCATCCAGCTTCAGAACAGAAGGACAATTTTTAAAGGGTAAGATCAGCTCTGCCCACACTGAGAGCCACAGAATAATCCTATGAGGACAGGAAAGGCAGTGTACAAGTACTCCACAACATCAACCAGCTCTCGTGCTGCCTCGTATGTTCAAAATCAAGGAAAATAAATAAATAAATTAAAAAATACAGTGAAGCAAGCAATCTGTCTTAACCTGATTGTGTAAGGAATGTAGACTTACACAGTAACACTTTACCTACGTAGAAAGGTGCTTTATGCCTCTGAAGCCTAAACCTGTTCCAAAAGTGGAGCAGGAATCACGAGGATATTAATTGCCTACAAATTTTCACTAAAAGAAATCAGTCCGAGGATACAGAGCTCTCCATTCCTGCACCAAACTCCAAAGAAGCAAGATGTTCTATAATTATTCCAATCGCAGGTAAGGATTGAATTGGGGATTATCCTACACTGGGCATAAGCAAGTTAAACCAAAACAAGAAATCAAAATTTGCTAGCCCTGCTATTAAAAGCCGTATTTGCCTATAAAAAAAAAGCCAACCAACAGATAAGAGCCAGGTGAACAGGAAGAGTGGACATTCACAGGTGATTTTTCAGCCTGTAGAATGGATAATCAGAACAGAAAGAAAAACTACCAAACAATCCTTCTGTAGAAACAAGAAGTAGGTTTAACCCCCCAAAAGGCTACTTTTCCACACAACCAACCTCTTCTAAATCCCAGGAAGCAAGGCTGACAAAACCTCAAGCGGTCACCTCATCAAATACACCTACTTAATCTTTGCCAAAATACTGTGCCCGGCATGGTTTGGTGCTGATGGTTTGATTATTTTTATTTTTTTTTTCTAAAATCAAATAGAAATCGTGTCTGTGAAGAAGACAGCAAGCAGTAGTAGCTAGATCTGAACTTCTAGACAAGACTTTTTCACAGCTCAAAGCACTTCTTGGCATAAGTGACAAGAATTTCCACAGCGTGGCAAGCACAGAATAAAATTCAGTCTTGTTGTAAGACGTTAGCAGACACCTAAAAGGAAGGAAGTCCATAGAAGTAAGTGTAAAGGAGAGGATTTTATATGGAAATATCCACAAGTGAAGACAGGACAAAAAGCCATTCTTTTCAAAGAATAAGCCAGCAGCAGAAGGAGGAAATCGTGAAGGATAGGAAGGAAAAAAAAACACCAAAAAAAAAACCAAGCCACAAAAAAAAAAAACAACAAAACAAAACACCAAAAAAACCCCAAAATAAACAAAAAATCATCGCAGGTCTTTAACATACTGTAATAATACATAAGAAAAGGGAAAAGTTGATCTTTCCTTTTTCTAATCAAATCAAAAGCCAGTAATGTTGATAAATTAAAGCAACATTTGGAAAACAAACCAAGATGACTCAGTGGGTCAAATACGGAACGTCAGAAATTAAGCGAATAAAAGAACACAAATATTCCTCCTGTGACAGCACCACGGGATCTTTTAAAATCAAAAGATATTGGAGAGGAATGACTGGATAAAGGTTTTCAATGAAAAAAAAAAACCTGTTCAAACATTTGATGGCAGCCTTTGCACCTCGTCTCGAGCCCCAGAAGAGCAATAGTGTCTTCCTCTGGTCTTCCAATTATTCCTTGAAGGGATAATTAAAGAGAATTAAACTTCTAGCACTGGAATGACCGTTTGACAGGGTAAGGAACATAAACACATCAAACACTCCTTTGCAGAAAAAGGATTTATCTCCTGCTTCCGTTTATTTTTCAAAATATTTTAAGGCTTGTTCTGATCCTAAGTAGCTTAGTCAGCGGACTTCCACACTTCGCCCTGAATTTCTCACTCTAACAATTAAAGCAGTTTAATCAGAACCCCGAGCTATGTGAATCTATTGTAGAGAGACCAAGCAACTTTTTTACACAGTATCGTGACACAACCACCTCTATCAGCATAAGGGGCTTCCTCAAAAACAGCACCCAACTCATTCAGAGTTAAGACTTTTTTTTTTAATGTAAAAAATAAAGAAATAAAGCAACAACACGCAAATAAATAAAGCAACAACACGCAAATAAATAAAGCAAAAACACGCAAATAAATAAAGCAAAAACACGCAAATAAATAAAGCAAAAACACGCAAATAAAGGGGAAAAAATCTCAGCTACACCTGTTTTCCTTAATTTAGATGGTGAAATAAGCAGCAGTGATAAAAAGCATGAAGAAATAGTCAGTATTCCATTTTTTTGTTCTGGTTTTGAAAAAAAACCCAAAAACTCAAGATATATCCAAACCATAGTCTAATATTATTGGATTAGAAATTGCACCACCCACCACAACAAAGAGCTACAAGAGGCTCTTTGTAATATTCAAACACCTTCAATTAAAGATCTGAGGACTTAAAGTCTAAATCAGGTTTTTCCCAAAATCTGTGGTTCTAACCGCTAACGGTTTCCGGGCCGTTCTTGTAAATATTTGGAAATACCTGGAAAACAAGAAGATTCTAGTGGGTTGGCAATATTGTGTAAATAACTCAGAAGTGTAAAGGGAAGGGTCAAAGAGCTGCCAATTATTTACCTCCACGTCAACAACATACTAATTAGTTTGGATTCTACGGAGGGATTCAAAGCAGGAATCAAGGGAATGCCTTGATTCCAAGGATGGATATTTCCTTCTGCCAAGGAAAACGGCTTCTTGAAGTGAGCACAGCCTGGTTACCAGAAGGAACTACAGCAATTACCCTACTTAGGGGGGTTTTCCCAACATATTTGTCTAAATATCACACGACATTTTAATTAAAGTCCCAATTAACAAACGGGAGACTCAGCTGATGGATTGAAATAAAATATTTTGAGCTCTATATTGCTATTTAGCAGAAAATCTCAATGAATACGATTCCCAGCACAACGCTCAGGAAGGTCCAAGGAGATACCCAAGTTAAGGATGAAGCAAATGATCCAAATGAATCGTGTTTAAAAACAGTCACCGTCCAACAAAATGTAAAACACAGTCAAATATTTTTAATACATAATAATTTATTGTGATTCCCCTCTCATTTACCGTTAATTTTGGTTGTGTTCATTAATTGTTTTTAAGAGATGAGCTGCATTTAAGCAGCTAAAACTGCCAGGGCGCTGTTTTGAACTTTCACTCCACCTGCAACCAGGTGGGCACCACCCAAACCACAAGCTGCATTTTATTTTAGTCTAAATACGGCTGTTTATGATGTTTATTCAATACCACTGCTGCACTGAACGCACTGTGACCTAAGGACAGCCATCGAGGACATCGGAAAAGAGTCGCCGCTGGAAGGTTGGACGGTCTTAGCAAGAGATAACTCAGAGTGATTAAAGCACGGGCGTATAATTATCTAACCTGCTATGAAAGAGGGAGAAAGCAACCCCTGTGTGTACAAAAATGCAATGTATGCAGAAGACATCTTGCTTCTCTACACAACCTACAGCTACACTGGGTAGGGCAGAATGTCACAGCCAGCCAGTGGGGGATGGCCGGGACAGACGGAGTAAGGCCCTCTACAACGTGCAGACTTGAAATCTCCTAAACTGAAGACTTTGATGATCCTCCTGCAAGCCAAAGATGTCAATTTAGATCCAGTTCAGCACACGAGACCGTGCAGACATTGCTCATCCGTACAGCTACAGATAGGATTTGATATTTATTTTCTGGAAAGAATGGTTACTAGCTGCACTCCTGCCAGAGGTGGTTTAAAACAAACCAAACAACAAGGAGCAATAAATCCCAGGCTTGCACAAAACACAGCTTCTCAGTCTGGATGATGCCTTTCCAGTTGCAGGAAGGATAAAACCTTGAAAAGAAGTGCTGCCAGTTTCAGCACCGTGAACGCAGCTCATTTTAGCCTGGAGAAGAGAAGCCTGAGAGGGGATCTGATTCATGTTTCCAAATCTCTGCAGGGTTGGGGTCAAGCAGAAGGGGCCAGGCTCTTTGCTGGGGTGCCCTGGGACAGGACAAGGGGCAATGGGCACAAACTGGAACCCAGGAGGTTCCACCTCAACAGGAGGAGAAACTTCTTTCCTGGGAGAGTGATGGACCAGGCTGCCCAGAGAGGTGGTGGAGTCTCCTTCTCTGGGGACTTTCCATCTCCCCCTGGATCTGTTGCTGTGTGTCCTGCCCTGGGTGATCCTGCTCTGGCAGGGGGGTTGGACTCGCTGATCTCCAGTAGTCTCTTCCAACTCCTAACGTTCTAGGATTCATCTCTCAAAGTACTTTGAGAAACAGGCTTCAGAATGAAGGATCCAACAGTAAAACTTCATCCTACTCCGATTAAATCTTTAGTTCCTGCTGTTCTACGAACTGTAATTTGCCACACTCCTAGAACATTTATCAGCTTGATGAACAATGATCTTGATTTGAAAAAGCTAAAATGCGCTAGAAGGTCTGAGAATGCAAAGACATGTTTTTTAAGGATTGTTCTCATAAAAATGCAAAGTAGTTGATAAATTAGTTTAAGATGAGTTTACAGCAAAATTATGCTTTTGAGATAAATATCTTAAGACTTAGAGCAATATTCACAACGAGGAGCTGTAGTCTAGGAAAGCTAATCTCCCTACACTTCCTCTACAGTTGAGACAGAGAGATAAGCATATTTAGAGAGTTTGTAGGCACTTAAATGCAAGTTTCCTGCTTTGAATGAACCTCTTCTTTCCAAAGGGTATCAAGAGCCTCCATTGGCTCACCCTTCCTCAGCCCACTCCACTTCAAGGACACACAAAAGAGATAAGACTGTAATTTGCCCTACTTTCCTCAACGAGATCTCTTTCCTCACCTAAGCCAAGTTTTACAGAACTTCTCCGTTTCCTCTATCTGTTGTTGCCTCAAGAGCAGCCAAAGCACTGGGACAGCTGATTTTTTGACCTCACTGAAGAATGACTTTCCTGCTCCATCAAGCAAATCTGCCTTTCAAGTCGTGATGCTTTCTTAAGACTTGTTTGCGATTCCAAGAAAAAAAATACAAACCACAAAACAAACCCAAACTATTATGAAACAAACTTAACTAATTTTTAATCGAAGAAGGGTCACGAGAGCTGGAACTTGCCAACAGATGCCACGGTGACACCTTGCAAAATATTTTAGCCTTCCCAATTTTGCAACAGAACCCACTGGCTAGAAATCAACTGCTCATACTCCTCTACTCTTATTCAAGATGGGATTTTGTCACAGAAGGATTTTCTCACAGAAGTACGTCGAAAAGTAATCGACGCAGTTCACTGGGCTACGAAGAATTGCATCGCTGCCTCCAAATCACTCCGGCCTCTTGGAGATTTATCATCAGTGCCACGGTGGGAAGTCTGAGAGCATCACAACACTAAGCACAAATTCCGTCTCATTAACTCAGCTACATGCTACACAAGCTGATTAATGCTACTCACATTGTAAGTACGGCGGAGGCTTACTCAGTGTGTTACGATAGCGCTAGAGCGCCCACAGATACAGAGTCAGACCTTGCTGGGATGGTTGTAACTTTAAAATGATATAGGACCTCTCTCCTCCCTGGGTTGGAATTCACTAGCACCAATTAAGCCAAAGAACTAATTCCAGACAATAAAAGTTAATCTTGCCAGCACTACTGGTATTGGCAATTCCTGCAATCTCCACAACTCTAAGGGTGGAAGAGCATGCTACAAACAGTGAGGAACAAATGAATTTTAAGAGTAACCATCCACTAGAAAAGTAAGCCCAACACAAAGAGTTTATAATCTACAAACTTTATTCTTTAAGGAAAAATAAAGTACATGAGAATTTATTTTTTTTTTTAAAAATCAGGCTTCCAGCAGAAACTGAGTATTGCACGCAAGCGGAATATTTCAAATCATGTATGAAAGCAATGACATCGAAATCAGCAGCTGGATTTTGGTTTTGAGAAAATACAGAAGAAAACACATCCTTAAACTCCAGTAACTGGTTCTACCCTTTTCAGTTCACCTACCAGAAATACCAGAGAAATAAACCCACTCTTCATTTCCACAACTAGTTTTAATATCTATCCTCAAGTGTTAAGACCAAGAAACTTTTGTTTTTTCTTCCATACAACCATCTCATTGGACGGCATCTTCCATTTAGAGTAGACTCCACCGATTCCACGGTGGCAGCAGTTGGGAGTTTCAATCCTGGCTGCAAATCACACTCCCATCACTCCAAATCGAGTACCAAAAAAGCCTGAACACGACCAACAATACACATGAACCTTTGTTACTAACATCATCCGCCTGGCATCTTGCCGTGACACCAGCAAGGACAGAATCCAAGCCCCTAAGGACATTTAGGAGCCTTCATCGTGAAGACATCTCAATCTCCTTTGCTACCCATCCTGCTAATTTTGCACCAAATGGAGGAGGGCTCGTCCCCAGCGAGAGCCTTCCTTACACACTGCCTTAATCATTCCTCAGAGCACGGAGCTTCCTGCACACGGCCCAAGGCAGGGATACGACGAG
This sequence comes from Baryphthengus martii, assembly GCA_013396935.1. NCBI lineage: Eukaryota > Metazoa > Chordata > Aves > Coraciiformes > Momotidae > Baryphthengus > Baryphthengus martii. Next base: position 360,450 of record VWZK01011243.1, read on the forward strand.
CAAAAGCAGAGCAGGGGAATAACACTACGGTTTGGGGTTTTTTTCTTCTTATTTTCTGTTATCTTGCTGTCAAGTTTTCCCACTCTATTAGAACACCACCACCTGCAGCTTCTGCCTAAAATGCCTTTCCTGGCTCCCACTCCGATCTTCCTGGTTCAATACCCCATGAGCTCTCTCTCTCCATCATAACTCAAATTAACTCTGTGCATTCAGTCAGACCTTTCTTCCATTATTTCCACCCTCAATAACAAGAGAAGAAAACACAGTAGAATCTCAGCATACACTACCATGGAATATTTAAAGAGAATGAGACATTTACAAACCATACAGATTTCCAACACAGCGTAGAAAAAATACTCCTGAATCACTCTCCAAGATTAAAACCTCGAACAACCACCACAATAAAAGGCAGGGGATTTAAACAGGGAGCCCCAGGTGTGGGGAGACTCTGACCTCTGACGCTTGGAATGGTACAGAGGGCTCAAGGAACACCTCTGAGAAGATGGACAAACGTGTATATTTAAACCAAAATCTATCAAGAAAACCCTAGTTCTGTCAGAACATTGGAGAACCAAATGGAAAGACAGGAAAGATGGTGAATCTTCACAAGGTTTCCTTCCTGCACCTCCCCTATCACACTCCTTCCCAGTGGGGACCAAATCATCAGGACGGCACCGATTGTAACACGATGTTTTCCCCCCGAGTGATAAAAATGTAAGAATCCTCATAAATACAGCTAATAAATTAAACTTACTACAGACCCAAAAGTTCCAGAGGATTATTATGCACATGCCCACGTCTAACCAGTACCTTTAACACTCCAGTTCCACTGCTAAGGTTGTGTTTCTGAAAAGGAGTGGAGTCCTGCTTGCCCACAGTAACTGCTGCTCTCCAGCTGAACCTCGATGACAAGTAGGAGAACCACAGCAAACATGTAATTTAGCTGAAAAGATTTATTTTACCTTTTAATTAACCATCAGCCTCACTGATCTTGCACTTCTACAGTACCAATATCAACGCAGAGAAAGGAGGGAGAACTCACACTCAGACCACTTCTCTCACCCAGTGCAGATTTGAATCTTATGAAAAGATTTTTTTTTTTTTCTTTTAAAAGATGTCAAGTGTGATGCAAGGGTTCCAGGGAACTACAAACAGCTCAGTGTGAACACACTACTTGAATACTTCTTCCTGCAAGAAATTCCTGCCTTCTTTAATAATAATTCTTGGTGCCTGGTTTGGTTTCTCTGGAAGAACCACGCAATTTGTCCCACTCGTCATCTAGCCTCAAAAAGGATGGATAAAATCATGTTCCTAAGTCAGATAAAAGGGAGTAAAGCCAGGGAACATGTTGAACGCATCTGCTTCCTAGCTGGCTCTGCAATTCTTCCAATAATACACATCTCCAGGATAAAAACTTCTGCTGTGTCACTGGACAAAATGGCAAAAGGCTCCTTCAGGTACAGTTGCGCTGACAGAAGGTATCTGAGCAATACAACTTACTTCAAAGACAGCACATGTATAAAATAGACTGGGAAAGACACGTTTTTGCCAATAAAAGCTGCATCTAACCCTAGGAGAACTTGTTCTCCATCAGGTTTCCTGTTGTAGAGCTTGTGTTCAAAAGCCCCAGGGATTGTATGTGCTGGGAAATAGCTGTGGACTTCCCTGGAGAAGAACGTACGGAATGGTGGGCCTGCTGAGTCTAGAAATGCTTCATGTAAGAAAACTAACCTGAAATCAAGATTTGGCTCAGAAAAAAAACAAAGACCAAGAAAAGAATTCAACACAATGTAAGGTTCTATTCTTCAGAAAACCAACTCAAATTTATATACATGAATAAAGAGATATTTGATCTAAGAAACACTAAGACAAGCTCCTGTTTTAACAAATACAGGAGCCAGGAACCTGATGATACTGGAAAAATAAAACCACCAAACCAAACCCCACAGCAAAACAAAATCCAGCCATACATGCACATCCCCCCCAAACTGATATTTTAATGTCACGTTACTCCTGCTACAACATACTCTGTGAGTTAATTACTCTGCTGCTGTAAGACTTCTGGCTGGGGAGCTCAGAAAAAAAAAATAATGAAGGCAAATCCGAGAGAGTGCAGTGAGTTAACAACAAAAATCCTGAGAAAACATGACCTGGGAAGAAAAGGCCTGTTTGCACAGTTTAGGAAAGAGAAGTGTGAAATAAAAGGAGCCAGAGGAAGAGCCTTCACACATGCAAACAGTTGGTGCAAAGAGCGCAGGAATCCTGATCCTGCCTGAGTAATAAGAGCTGGACAAGAACTAACTGGCTCACCCAGCACCAAGACAGAGCCTTCAGTTAAATATTAAGAAAAGCCTCCTGACTCTGTAATGCTAGTGATGTCCTAGCTATAAATAGACCAGGGAGGAGGTGTGGTATTCCCCTCGTTTGAATTTTTGAAGAAAAGATCAGACAAACATCTCAGACGGGATTTTATTCTATTTGCTTCTGCCTCAGAGTGGGGAGTGAGCTCACAAAGTCCCTTCTCTTCTTACCCATCTGCCCTGGGCTCACTTAGCCAAAGGAGAACTGTTTATCAGCCTTATCATACCTGGGCTTCAGGAGCACAGCCTTTGCAACAGAAACACCTGCCAACATTTGAATTTTATTACACGGCCGTTGTCAGACAGCAACGTCCTGCGTACTTGGCACAAAACACCTCAGCAGTATCTTTAACCGCTGCAGACAATCCACTGAATGGACAGATGAGTGGATGGAATACAGAAAGAGAAGAGAGTGAGGAAAAAAAAGAAAGAAAGAAAGGAAGGAAGGGGACAAAAAAATGGCTGAAAAAAAAAAAAAACAGCAAAGAAAAAGCCTTTAGCCTAAAGAAAATTATTTTCCTCTCGTGAAAAATTAAGTTGGTGTAACTTTAAAAATATGGAATATTTTGAAGTACACTTTGCAGGGAGTGACAGGAAAAAAGTCACATCTTCACAGGCCTCCCAACATTACCAATTCCCACCCCCCAGTTTTCAAAGCCCCTCTGCTTTGGTCTTGCTCAAGTTAAGCCCAACTTCAACCGAGCTGTGATTAAGCTGGGCTCTAAACTCTGCCAGCTGTGGATCTGTGGCTCAAGTGGCTCCAGAGCAGTGGCTCCCACAGATGAAATCGGTGCAAGACTCGAACACACAATTTCCATTTCTCCTTCCCTTAGTGTTGCCAATCTTGGGCAGACTCTCCAAAAATACACTTGAGGTGAATATATTAAAAAGCAGCCTGTAAACAAGCGTGTTTCTCTAAGAAACAAGGTTCACGGCGAGCCTGAAACAGCATTTGTCATCGTTACTAAAGCGAGATCTCGTGCCAAGACACAGAAAGGAGAATCAGGAGTAATTCACTGCATTCTGAACGTGTTCCCATCACCCAACACAGGTTTATTATTTTGCAAGACCCACGCAATGAGAACATGCATGATCTATCTTGACCTATTCCTTAGCACTACCAAATACCAGAATATTAAAAAAAAATAGCCAATGAAGTATTTATTATTTTCAAATTTTCTTCTCTCCCACAGAACAATTAGTGTGTTTAATAGAATTCATTTATTGTTATTTTTAATTTCATACTGTGTCGGCTCTACCTCAGATTTTACAAAGCTTACATTTAGAAATTAATCTTTCAGGACAGCAAATTTAATTGTTTGCTAATTAAATGAACCTAGGTAGAGTCACTAGTCGAAAGAGATGTTTAGTTTATTATGGGTATGAAAATGAGCTCTGCAAAAGTAACAAGTAACTTATATACCCTGGTGACATTTTCATAATTCTTTTATTTTCCTCCAAATAGTAGTCTCAACAGAGGATCGTGTTAACAGCAAAGATCTAAAAAGAAACTGTTAGAAAATACGTTTATTATTTCAGACAAAATGTGTACTTCTCAACAGAGCAGAACACTTTTGGGGGGGAGAGGGGGAAATCAGTGTAGGAAATCACTCTTATTATTCTCAGGTTGCTTTTTATAAAGAAATATTATTTTCAGTTCAAAGAGTGCTCAGAGAGCCACTGAAAAATCTGTCACAAAAATAAGCTCCATGTTCTTCATGACTTTTGACTCAGTTTGTCGATGTAAAAAGTGAGGCTGCAGTAAAGATTATATAGAGGAAAGGCAAAAATTGATTTCGAAAGGAGCGCTAATATGCAAAGTGGTTTTTCAAGAAGCTCTCTATAAATACTTATTAATAATAAGGGTCTGAAAAACAATCACTCTGATTTGCACCTAAATATTAACACTGTAAGAAAAAAAGCAACCAACATAAAAACTATAAATGTTAAATTTACAGCATGACCAACTTTCTTGCTTTCTCCAGAAGAAAATTTCATAATAAAACAATAAATCTTAGCCTCAAGCAGCTTTAAATTTTACAAGTCAGCACATCGATTAGCTTCCCTAAGAACCACAGCAAAGAAACCCTCACAGGTCTATGACCAAATTTGAAAAGTTATTTATTTTTACCATCAATTATCTAGAATTTTATCAATATAAAGAAAAAAAAATAAAAAGCTTCCCAGCCACGCTCTTAAGCAACACGATGATGCTCTTGATACGCTATGCTAATAAATTCTACCTGTTCCAGGTATCTGCCTCCTCCCACAGCTCTCCAGCTCACCAAACACCAGTTATCCCAGAAAAAAAGCTTCCTCCGAAACTTCAGTTTAGAAATCTCAGCGAGCCAAGACAAGCAATTCCAAAACATCTGTGTTTTTCACCAGGTTTTCCAGGAGTGTCAGATAAGCCACTGACAGAGGTCGTCAAGACCAACCAGGCACAGATTTTGCTACAGCCACGAGTCAATTTGACAAATATCACCTTGCTATTTTGCTTTATCAAAATACAATGAAACCTTGAAAAAAAAAAATCATGAGATTACGTACAGCCTTACCATCTGAATTCAGACTCAGTAGCAATATATCTCAGTAGCAATCACGAGAGAAAATAATACGTGAAGAAAACAGGAATTACAGCAAGTTCTCATTTTTAAATATGTTACTGAGGAAAGTAGTTATTTTAGAAGCCCCTGTAAGCAAAGGCACACATGAAAACAAAATTTCCTCATCCAGTATTTCTGTTATTTTCAAAGGACAGCCAAGGGTTTAGCCACAGGGTAAGGAAAAAAAACACCTAAACCACCACGAAAATCCTTCCAAGGTTTTTCCAGTGTAGCATTAAGTACTAACTCACTGCTGCCCATTCCCTTAAAACTATCCATAAGGGAATTCCATAGGCAAGAACACTTTCTAGGGTATTCTGCTTGCCACGAGAGGATCCAAAGATGTTGTGCAAGCCAAGCATGTAGCCATTCCTTCTGCAAACACTACGGCTTTGCCAGGCACACAGCAACACATCTCTGAAGGCCCCTCACACTCCGCAACGTGCTGCATTGTTTAAAGAAAAGAAATGTTCCAGCAGAGCAGCGCTGTCTGCAGGGACTAGAAAGCTCCCTTATTTCAAGGCAGGTTTCTGTTACCTTTTACCACCCTCTTAGAGGACACTTCACCATACAACGCAGCTTAGAAGCGGCGCAGCTTATTGAATGCTTTCATCTTCAGTAATTGCACGGTCAAAAACTAAAACCAGATTTATGAAGCAAGAGAGGAAACCAGGAAAAAAAAAAAACAACACACAAACAAACAACGAAACCCCCAAAACTCGAGGGGTGCCGCAACGCGCCTCAAAAGCAAGAGGGGAGGAAAAAAAAAATAAAATGTAATATACACTTCTTCCCCTCGACAAACATATCTCGCAGAATCTGACCTACATACCCAATTCTCAGCGCTGCTATCGCCGCAGAGCAGTTTAAAGACAAGAGGCTACAGCCCCAGTCCGCAATCCCAGGGAGGTTTACGGGAACAGCTGGCAAAACCCTCCCGATTCTACAGCTGTAAAGAACCCACAGACCCCCCAGCCCCTCAAACCACCACCGGGCCGCGCTCCTCCAGCCGCACAGGGACGGTTCGTGCTCGCCCCTAGCCCCGCCACCTCCCGCGGTTGGGGGGTGGGGGGGGAAGCGGCCTCCAGCGGCCCTCACACCGGCGCCCCCTCCAACGTGCGCTGGCAAATCCTCCCCCCCTGCAAA
>VWZK01011244.1:0-104873 GCA_013396935.1 Baryphthengus martii
GAAAAACAGGGAGAAAAATGAATCCTGGAGAAACAAAAGGAGGCGTCCGGAGGCCGGCGCTCGCCTTTGCCTCGGTCGCGGGCGTGGCCGTCGTCTCCAGCACCCCCCCGCTTTGGCGGGGCGGGGGTCCCGGCGGCCTTCCTCCTCCAGGGAGGCCTCTGGGTACCGGCGGGGCGGGAGCCCCCGCCCTGGAAGCCCTGCTCCTTCGCTTCCAGACTTGCGGAGTTTGGCTCGAAGCAGGTGGTCACTGCCCTGAAGTGAACTGGGAGAGGTGACAGCGAAAGCTTCGAGCCGCCAAGGGTTGTAAGACTGTCAGCAGTGGTGCGAATACTGTCCTCTAACGTATTTGAAGTCGTTGAAGGCTTTTTTTGAATTATTAGAATGAAAATACTGATCTGTTGTCTTACTGTGGGATGGCAGCAAGCATCTGTTTACCTCAGATGTATTCCCTAGTAACTATAGTAAGACATCTACAGTCAACAGCCTTTAGGAGACAAAACGGTGCATGCCAGACAGACTTCCAGAATTAGAAAACATTGCATTGGCAAGATAAGACTGACAAACCCCACAGTCTTCCTAATACACCGTTTAGTTATTTGATGTGGCTTCCTGCAAAAACAAATGTTTCCCAGCTCACTTATTCGTTATTCTGTTGGAGAAGACAATTAAAGAATTATTACAAAAATACCCCAAACCTCTGTAGCAGAAATAGCAGAAACTTACCCTGGTTTACTCCATAAAAAGTAACATCTGTCTGAAGGTGATGGATTCCGTTATGACATAATATTTTCTGATGCCTAGAGAGAGGACAAAAGGCAATACGCACAAATTAAAAACCAGAAAAATCAACTTAATAATAATTTTTAAAAATACTGTGAGGGTGGTGCAACACTGGAACAGATTGCCCAAGGAGCCTGTGAAGTCTCCACCCTTGGAGATACTCAAAACCCAACTACATAGGATCCCAGCCAACCCTCTCTAGTTGACCTTGCTTTGAGCAGGGACATGGACTAGATCTCCAGATCTCCCTTCCAACCTCAAACATTATGTGATTCCATTCAAAGTACTCTTCGTAGGAAACTGGTCCTGGTTTCTCTGAGCTGGTATTTAATGTTATCCTTTTAAAAGTAATTGTTGGGTTTGCCAATAAAAACTGATTAGGATTTTTTTTTTTTTTAATTCAGATTGAACCTTAGACTGTAAGGCTTGTTTAGTGATAGCTGTTATTCCATCTCACGCTGCTAGACTGAGGATTAGTTCTGACTGACTCTACAAGAATTAGCAATAATAGGACTAATATTGTTACTCTGAAGCAGTGTTCAAGTATTTGGAGAAAAATAATTTCTAGTACTCCTGTTTTACTTCTGTGTACATACAGGAAAAAACAAACTTGAATTGACTAATTTAAAATTCTGGTTTTGCAGATTGTTATATAGCAGGTGAAAAACCTACATTCATGGATCTTACCTAAATTGCATTTCTAATCTTCATTAGATGCTGTTCATGTGCATTAAAAAGTTAAACCTGGAACCATTTCAAGTTTTCTGTTTATGTTAGTTGCATGTAATTGTTCATTTTAATGTTATTTTTTGTTGTTAGTTTTTCTGCATGTTGAATTCTGTGGTTTTTTTTCATTGTGATTCTTAAAGTCATTGTCAACTAATTTTATTTTAAATCGTTTAGAAACATATAGCTCATGGCCTGGTCCCTGCCGCTACCATAGCTCCTAAACCTGCAGTTCCCCGCACCCCTCCCCCTCGTAGTCCAAACCCTTCTCCAGAAAGGCCAAGGTAGGTTTTGAGTTGGGTTTTTTTTTTTTTTTTGCTTCAACTACAATAGCATACTAGAAAAGCATGTTTAGAAGAATTGCATGTCCTTGCTGCAGCATTTACATAAATCTTATAATAAATAAAAAATATTTTTAATTGGGGCAGTTCCCTTTACATTTTAAGGATACCTATTTTTCTCCCACTCCTAAGCATGCTAAATAGTTAAGACAATAGCCATTATGAGTATGTAACTTATTATAAATTTGAGTTTAATTAAAGACAATGGACTATTGAAAATTAGGGCCATTTTTCATTTGGCTGCGACAGCACCGTGTAGGCCTGGAGCAGTAGAGAGTCAGCAAAATGTAACTCATTAGAAAAGTATAAATTAAGTGTTACTAACATGCTATTTTATTGCATATTAAAAAAAAACACAGAGACTTAAACTGGCATGTAAAACTATGTTGGATTGGATTTGAATTAGCTATATAGGCAAGTTAAAGGTAAAATACTAATTTATTTTTCTTTCCAGTTGTAGTCTCTTAGGGTTTTTTAATGTGTGGGGTTTTTTTTAATGTTTTCTCTATGTTTAGTTCAATCTGGTTGTTTTCTATAGCCTTTCTAGTGTCTGTACCATTCCCATGTAATCCTAGTTAATGTTGTCTTCTTTTCTGACCTCCAGTTCTTGTCATTCCTGTTACAGTCCTCACCATTTCTCTCCTTTAATCTTTATTCCTGCTTGTTTTTTTTTCTCTTCATCTTTCCCGCCTCTATATTCCACAGCATCCTGCAAATAGGCACTTCTATCTCCTTACGCTTGCCCTAGTTCACACTGTGCTGTCATTTATCATCCCTGAGAGGTTCAGAGTAGGGAATAATGGAAACTAGGAGACAAAATAGCAGAACATGGAACACTTTGAACACAGCACCAGGTAGTATTGTTATGGGTAAAGAGAACGTTAAGTACTGTAAATTATCAATGTCAGTTTTGGAATGTAACTCAGTATATTCCATGATTTTCATGCATGTGATTTGGAAAAAATGATAGGTATTGTACTTGACTCTTAGATAGCTGCATTACAATAGCTTGCCCAGTTTTGTGCTGAACTTTGGGAGTTAATAGTTTATAAGCAGCCCCTTAGCACTTCCAGTGGTGTTTGTGCTTGTTGACTGTGAAAGTTTTGCTTTGCTTAAGTAGCGAAGACATTTTGCAATGGAAGAAAATATAAAATGTGGAGGACAGAGAAAACATCAGTATTGTATCATTGCTTTATTCTGTTTTCTTCCAGGTCTGCTCTAGCAGCAGCTATCCTTGCAACAGCACTCACAGGGCGCACTGTTGCTATTCCTCAGCCTCGTCAGCGATCACTTTCTGAAAATGATTCTGTCACTGTAGAACAAGAATGTTTTGAACCATACGCAACAGTCACAGAGCTCAGGATGGGGTAGTGTACACTTTCTGCTTTGTTATCTTATATTAGAAATAGAATCTGGCAATAGTGCAATTTTACTAAAGAGTTACAACAAACTCCTGCTTTTACAGCCTCTTACTTTTTTCTCACCACATCATAAAATGGATCTGAAGTGTCTACAATTCTTACTCCATTTCTCATGAAATGATGTCATGCATACAGTCTTCAGAGAGGGAGATTTGGGTTGTACAGCAATCACAAGTAAACCCATATATTATTTCTGCCAAATAACGATCAGCTATACAAACAGTCAATCGCTGAGGGATCATCTGAATTACATGTCAGATATTTGCTTTGCTCTAAGTCATTATTTCAAACTCTTCTTTTGGTAGAATTAGCAACCTTCTATCTCTCATCTGGCATTGGACGCGTTCCTGTGTGACCTACTCTAGGTTCCTGCACTGGCAGGGTGGTTGGATTCGATCTCTAAAGACAGAGAAGAAAATGTAGCTCTGGTGTTAATTGTCTATTTTAAAGCATACACATAGGCCACGCTCCTTGTTTGCAGCTACCAGAGACTTAGATGTCTGTTTGTGTTGGCTGTTTGGACTTGCGTTATGTTGTAAGACTGATGGTTCTAAGTTACTAGTGTTTACTTTTTTGGAAGAATAAGCAACACTGAAACAGACTTTAAACTGCTTCTACTTACAGGCCCAACTGGAAACTTGATGGTAGTGACAGATCTCCTGCGCAGTCCCTGGAAATATCAGGCAATTACGGTGAGGAGGAGGACATGGATACCTATCTTTCAGATGCTGATAGAGAAGCAGAATCCAGCTGTCAGAGTAATGAGAAAAGGGGAGAAAGCTTTAGCACCAATGCTATTTATGCTGTTCCCTGCAAAAATAAAAAGGTGGGATTTTCAAATGTGTTCATTCCTTTACTATGTTTTAATATACTAACGAAAATATTAAATATTTCTAAGGCTTTTCATTACCTTCTTACTCTTCAGACATTTTTTCCAATTTTTATTTCACATGCTTCTTTTCATGGTTCATTTATTTCCTACATGAGTTAGGTTTGTTTGTTAATCCTCACAGATACTATATCTCTGATTATTAGAAGCCTTTTCTTACTAGGAAGACACTGGTATTGGGTATAATTATTGTGCATAATTTAGTCTTGTAAAATGTCCACTATTTTATGTTGAGCATGATACTTACATAGTAGATTATTTGTTAAAAAGCATTAGGAACTTTACTTTTAAATGGTGAAAGCTTAGTTAATGATTCAGCATTGTGCTAATGAGCAGAGACTATTTAGAGACTGAGAGATTAAGAATTAAAGAAAATAAATTACCTTGTTGTCTTGAAGACCAGTGGATTTTTCTGTGTTACCGTTTTTGGATTGTCTTACCCATCAGCAAGCAGCATACTACCCCTACATACATTTAAAGTTCAGTTCAAAATGATACAAAGATTTAACAAACGGGAAGAAGTAACTGAGTAGTAAAGAGGCAATAAAGTGCTATGTATAGGAAAGAAATCACAAAACACTTAGGTGAAAAAGTAGTAGTCTGTAAGAGGAGGGAGGAAAAAAGAGTGTGAAATACTTGGGAAATACTGGTAAGCGATCAACAGGGTAAAAACAGCAAAGATAATGTTAGAAATTATTCATGAATCCTTCACAGTGCTGTGATATAGTAAGTGATCTTTTATTAAGAGTAAGTTTAGATATGACACAGCAAACAAGGAAATATAGGATAATTTCACATACTCTTGTGAATAAGTTGACAGGGAATATTTGCTGTGTCAACTAAATGACTATCATAATTTCCTACCTCCTGTTGATCATTATAAGGTTTAGATTTTACTTCTAGACCCCTAAGCAAAAAAAAGAAAAAAGTATGTCTTACTTATTATCTTAAAATATTGAATGTGTCTGGGCCATTAGTACACTAAAGGTTTCATATAGGTGTGAAGACATGTGGGCTGTTTTAACAGTGTTACCATGGTTTAGATAGGCTTATCTTATTTTTACACAGGAAGAGTTTCCACCATCTCCTACTGCTAATGCTGACAAGAAAGAGGTGTCTTCTCATGAAACTGAGTTTCAGGTGCTGGTGGACAAGTTGAACGTGCAAACAGAAGGTAAATAAACTTAGTTAAAGTCAGAAGGCCATAGCTTTTATACCATGGGGAAAAGTATTTTTTTAATAAAATAGATTTAATACTATATAATAATTTCCTCTTCTGTTAAAAGGGCAATGACAGAAATGCTACTAAATATTTAGCCATTTCTAGTAGTTACAGAAAATTAAAAATGCATAAAGAAAGGAGATTGGTTTATATTCATCGTCTAACTGAAACTCCTAAGCATCCACTATCGGCCAGTGGAGTCGGGGAGAAGGTTTTTGTGAACTCTTTGTCTTGTCTAGCACAGTCATTCTCTACTATGTTCCTGGTGATGTATGTGCCAGAATCAGTCCAGTTTATACTCTGGAAACTATTGGAATGTTACTGTGCTCAAAAAAATGGAAAAAAAAGTAGAAACTACTAATGTTTAAAAGGAAAAAAAAAGCTAAAGAGACAAAAGAAAAAATTTTTCATCAGTAATTTTTCTTGGATAAAAAAAGTCATGTCTGAAAATCAGCAGTCTTTTTTTTCCCAATAATAAAATGTCATGATACTAGTATTGTTTGCCCTTGCTACAGAAGTTGTGTCATTCTTGCTGTCTTTTAAGGTCTGGGACTTAAAATTGTACATCAGGTCACAGAGGAAGGTTCTGATAGAATAGAGAGTTGAACATAATCATCAGTCTCACTTATCACCTTAAGCTCTGAATTGTTAAACTTCACAAATAACTTTTTTTTGTAGTAAGTAATTTCATTAGATGAGGGACCCGTCATGAAGCTATTTTCTTGTCACAATAGAATATTGTGAAGAAAAAATTATCACAATAGAGCAAGACTAATATACCTGCATAGGAGGAGTATTGTATAATAATCCTGTCCAATATTTTAAAATCAGGAAAACAGGAAATTGGAATTTGTTCCAGAGCTGCAAAATGCAGTTTTCACAGAGGATGGCAGCACTCTAGTAGCTATTGAATAGGAAAAATCTTTGTCTTTCTAAGTTTTACTGATGCTGGATCCCAGTGTTGTTTCAGTGTTACTCAACGGAGTTACCCAAAAAGCTTTATCAAGTACAACATCCAGAAAGAATGGGTTGCTTTGATAAACTCATGTGGGAAGTGGATGCATTAAACTGAAAAAGATAGGATATACAAACTGTTTCTAATCCCTCTTCTACATAGTAAGTGCTGCAGATCTCGGAAGCTGTCAGCTTTGCCCTTGCCTTTTTCAGAGGTGCAACAGGATTCAGTCCTAGTAAAAATCAATGAAAATATTTGTCCTTTAGTGAAATTCTAAAATGATAGTGGAAGACAACAGTACAGCTTTGTTTCTTCCACAGCTGCATCTATACAGTATGAGGTAAAGTAAGGTCTCTTACCAGTATCCTGATACACCGGGAAAGAGAGAACAGAAAGTTAGTAATCTAGTTTGTGGTTTGGGGAGGACTTTATTACATTTATTTGTAGTATATAGTATGCATCCTTACATAGCTGTATGAACCCTTATAGTTTAGAGACTCACAAGTACTTTTGGTAATTGACTGAAAGATCTGTTTTTCTTTAGCAGAAGATCAACATCTTGGCTTGAATTTAAAGGTAAGACTTATATGAAGATTAGTTTGTGACCCGTTTTGGAAAAAAAGGTGTTATAAAGAGCTGATAGTTTACAGTCACTTGGAAAAAAACCCCACAACAATTTATTATCACTAGGGAATCTTTTTCTTTTGGAGTACAGGAATGGATAGTCATTCCTTTTGAAAAAAATAGGACTATTTAGGTAAATAGGCCATACAAAAGTTGGTTGTTTGGGGTTTTTCTTGGTTGTTTTGTTTTGTTGTTTGTTTTAATATATCTTCTGTGGTTCCTCATGTGAAAGAAAAAAATGGAGAGCGGGAGACATCATGTTATAGCAAGAGATAGCTCTTACTGATAATTTTCAAATTCACAGCCTGACTTCACCAGACTTTTACACGGTTTTCCAGATGGGCCCATCTGACTGCTTTCATAAGCTTGAAAAAGACAACCAAAAGTTAAGTTTCTTGGATAGGTTTGCTGGAATATTACTTACAAAATTGGTCCATTCTTCCACTGTTAACATCACTTTTTTTCTTCAGGTTCATGACCACATACGTTTTCTTGTGAAATTGTTTGAGAGTTTTGACTCATTTAGTCATTAATGCCTCGGTATGTTAAATCACCTGGCTTCGTATCCTTACAAAAAACTTCATGCTGTTTCATAAAACTGTGGAGAAAGTTTGTGTATCAATCATGTTCCCTTTGAGTAAATGCATTAACATAAATTCAGCCTGTGGGTCTTTCCTGATGGAAGAACCTTCTGAAAATGTAAAAATAGGTACCTTTTTTTCCAGCAAAGGGAGAACAAAGTTCCCAACGTTGTTGATGCAGATTCCCAGTTTGGGACTGACATTCATATCATAATTAACTATTCTAAAGTCTTGTTTCTATACAAAAAAAACCCAACAAGTGGGTGCAATATCCATCCTGCTTGGTCAAGGAGCTTTTTAAAATTATTTTGAAGCCATAGAATTGTTTCAGGAACAGTACATCTCTGACAACTAAAGAAAATATGAGCAGTTTCAGGTGTCCAGAAGTGACTGGTGGCAGTGATAAGTGACAAAATAATGTCAAGATGGGTAAATGACAAGTCACATATTGTCAGTAATTAATCCAATCATAATTTTTGTGACATAAAAGAAACTGCTTCAAAAGTTCTGTTTGAGTCTTTTCAACAGTGATGCTGTTCAGAGTATGTCAGAAGGGATAACTGTTAAAGCAAATTGTCTCATTTTTTATTTCTCTGCTAGGAAGAAAAGTCATTAGCTGAAAATCTGATACGTGAAAAGCCTCCGCCATCCCCAGGTACCATACAAAAGAAAAATTTGGAAGCGTGATCTGTTATTACTGATGTAACAATACACCCAGGATTTTGCAGATGATCTAAAATTTGACTTTTATAAGGACTGTTAAGTAACTTCTATTCAATAATAGATCATTGAAGCCTGTTCAGTGAGAGGAGGGTAAAGCTTTCATTACACAGGTGATTAAAGTAAGGAGGGCTCAAGATGACTGACTAGTCCATGCAGGGCACATGTCCTTTGCTTACTGCAGTGGGTACTTCTGTCTCATCTCTCTAGTCATGGATCCCAAGGAGGGGGAGATCTACTGACACTTTATTTTCACTTTAAGGCAGGAATGTTTTCAGTGTCTAAGAGAAAAAATGCTACCTTGTAGCCGCTCCACTAGATAGCCCTCTTTCCAAATCCAATTTTTTTCATTCTCTTTGGCCTTATCTTCTGGGAGCCATGAGCTGATAGTATATAATAATATGTAACGCTAATATTAGTAACAAAAAGGGATTATAATTTGCTGAAACTCATATTCAAGTCCAAATATCATTTAAATATATTGTACTATGGCATTACAGATGTGTCTATTCGGGCACGGCAAGCACGAGAAAATATGACCAAAGAAAAGTTCAGAGAACTAAAGCAAGAAAACTGGTCTCTGAACAAGGCATACCAGGCCATAGTCCAACAATTTGAGAGAACAAAACACCAAGCAGAAGAACAGCAATTAAAGCTGAAGAGACTAGAACAAGAAAACAGCAGCCTTAAAGAAGATGCAGAGAAGGCACATAGAGAAGGTGGGAGAAGCATAAAAGCTCTTCTGTAGTTATCACGTTTACTTTTCTAATTTCTTACAACCTATTCCTGAAGTAGTAGGTTTCCACTGATTGATTTAAGCAAATATCTCTGCAGAAGTAGTTTCCAAACATGTTTTCTACATTTGTAGAAATTTTGTCAAGGAATACTTATATGATCATGAAAAAAAATTACTTATTTGTTTGAAATATAATGGAGTTTTGTTAGTATTTTTTCATGGGATTATTCCATTACATTATTTTGAGAGAAGTTCTCCTATGATTCTAGTTTAAGATTTTTTCCTTACAATTAACATATTATTGTGAACATTTTCTTGAATTTTGATTGAACTTTCTTGTTGGATATTTATTTTAATAGAGGAGACTGCGGAATTACTTGCTCTCAGACAACAAGCACAAGAACTGGTCGATGAAAATGATGCTTTGAAAATGACAGTCCATCGTTTAAATGTAGAATTAAGTCGCTATCAAACTAAATTCAGGCCCTTGTCCCAAGAAGAGGTGAGAATCTTGATTATAAAGGCAGTTTGTACTAAAACATCCCATTGTCCTTTCATTCATCTCTGAGGGTTTTAAGACTATTTTCTCCAAATTTGCCACAGAGTCTCCAATGGCATAGACTTTTTTAAAATTTAAAATAAGCATTTATCATTAAGTCTACTTTAAGAAGTTAAACTTTTTCCTAATTAGTAACCTATTGCACTTCCAGTTTTGTCAATTTTCAGTGTGTGTTACTTATGCAACATATGTAATTAGAAACATAAGCTTGTTTTGGGTATTAGTTGTCACTGCAGTGGACAATGATTGGTGCTTCAGAAAGCAGGAAATAATATCAGTTTCTTTTTTAAAATCTTCTTTAGCATATAAAACTGAAAAGTTTACCCATGAAAGGACCACCACCACCATGGCTGGTAAGTAAAATAGTATCTTGGCTTATCTGTTCACTGCCTTCTAAGTAAAGTAGTACTTTTAGTAGTAGAACTTCTTTACAGGAACCAAAATATTCAGGATATGATTTAGTTACTCTGCTGAGCTATCACATTCTAGTGAAATATTCAAAACATTTGTGTTTGTTACATAAAAATATATAGGGCAGAACTCGGCAATGAATGTACGTGGCTCCAGTTGAATTTACAGTAAGCTACAGACTGTACAGTAACCACCTTTGAACTACTGAATGCTAATTAAATAGAAGTACTGTTACCTTGAAAATTTTAAATGCCATCTTTACCTACCATTGTCTACAGAGCAGTTTGCTTCCAGGTCTATTGCTTAACAATTAGTCTTCTGTTGTGATTATTTTTAAGATGATACTAAAAGAAAATAGCATATTTCAGTGATTCTTATGATAGGAATGATCATGGGTCCACTAATAGTCTATAAACTTCTGGCAAGGAGAAAGCAACTACTCTGTGAAATTGAATGTATTTTTAATGTGTGAACAATTTCTTCTTGAAATGCTAATCAAATCTTAAATTTTCCTTCCTCGTTGTTGTTTAGCACTATACAGAAATAGAAAAGTCCTTCTGCTCTTTCTTTCTAGATACAATATTCAGGAATCACATACATATGTAATTACTTTTAAAGATGCAGGTTTGAGAGTGTAAAAATTCCTTTCCACTCACTAACGCATCTGGGCTTAGCTTGATTATTGTTAACTGTACTTACTGTACTCTTTCAGTTTGGTTTCATATTCAGTTTGCATCCACATTTTACCGTGTTACATACACTGATAAGTAATAGCTGCTTTTTAGTGAAGTGAGCAAGTACAGCATCCAGCCTTGTCCTTTTCAAAGCTTGTTCCTAAAGCAGCTCTATCAAGTGCTTCTGTGGCATCGTTTTGAGTATGGTGGTCTGCCTGCTTGTAGAAGTCCTGCACTTTGCAAGGCACGTGCAAAAACCCTTAATAGCTTTTAAAACTAGCAATATATCACAGCAGAAGTAAAAAATAGGGATGAGATTATGGTTTGTAATTTATTTATACAGATTTTATCATTTTTTTAAGTTGGATATGAAGTATTTGTCACCTCTTCTGTTGGCGTATGAAGACAGAATAAGAGAAAAGGAAGATTTAAATCTTGAACATGAGGTAAGTTGCTGTTTAAATAAAAGATACTTCTACGCTAAAGCAGAAATAAATTACTGAATTTTTTAAAGGGAGTTGTCAAAGCTGTTTCCTGCTTAAAATGAAAAGTGACTTTGGTTTACTTTTCTGTTCATAGTTACTGTGCTACCTTACCCTACTTGGCTTGCTTGCTTTTGTCAGCCTGTTCACGGATGTAGAAGCAGCACTACACTGAGATATACGAGAATTGTGCTCTCTGAATAGAGTAAACCATAAACACAGGTAGTGGTAGAAAGATTTTACTATTGTCATTCATAATGGGGATTCAGTGCCTGTATAGCTGCTCTTCTGGTTACAGGCCTGTGGATTTTGCGGTAGAAAAATACTTATTTCTAGATATTTAAGGAATGGGTACCCTTCTTGCTCTTCACAAGTTTTTTTTTGTCACTGAATCTTTGAAAAATGCTGATTTGCTTCAGAGCAGAACTGCCATGGCTTTTCAAAATAATTTATTTCCTTCAAAAAATCAAACCATAAAATGAGCAGAAAACACCGAAGACTTTATATTACTCTAAATTCCCTGTATTATCCTACCATATTCACATTCACATCACTGAAAATGTAGAGCATCGCCTAGTAATTTTCAGAATTAATTTTTTAAAATCCGTATTTTAAGGAACTACAACTAGTTTAATTCAAATGACTCTTGGCAAGAATGTGGCACAATTCAAATATCTATCTTCTTTCAAATCAAATATTACTAGATGGAAACAGTTTAGAAGTATGCATGTCTGGAGATGAGTCAGTAGTGAGATAATATGCTTTTAGTAGAAGAATTAGAACTCACTCAGGCGTATATATTTATAAATGTTTTTGTTGATGTGAAAGTTAAAGCAAAATACTCACCTATAAAGAATTTTATGTGGAGTCCTTTGTCTTCCAGGAGGATATGAAGAATTTTAAAGTACGAGTTGAAGAGTTGGTGAAGGAGAATGAAGAGCTGCATGAACAATTAAATAAAAATAACTTTATTACCTCTACAGAATGGCAAGTAATATTACTAGAAATTAATCTAAAAGCTACTCATTATTTTGCTGGTTGCATGCAAACACTTAAGATTACAGATATTAGGGAACAATTTTGCTCCCCTTAAGCAAAGTAAGTTTTGCTGAGGAGTTAATAGAGTTATGATTATGTCTTGTTGGAACAACGCTGATCTGCCATGCCTGAAATAATTTTGGAATAAAGATTAAATAGCGAATATGCAGTTTTGCACCGGAAGCCCCTGTAATTCTGTCCCAGATCTTGCAGGTTACATACTTAACTTTTACACTTTGACTAATAGTAAGAATGTGCCAATGATACTAGGTTCTGATTAATATAAAATGGCATTGGAATACGACATTAGATGAATTTGATGTTCTTGAGAAGTGAAACAATGCAAAAAATTAAATTAAGTAGTACAAAATACATATGAGGCTTAGTAACAATTTACCTAATTCACGCATTCATCAGTTGACACCAGATGGAGAAGAGACTGGTCATACTGCTTCATCACAAGATGACTGTGGGCTTTTTAGAGCAATAGCTATAAAGAAAAGAAAAAAGGCAGTGTAGGCCTGGGAAGTGTTAGAATAGGTCCTTCTAGTAAAGGCTGGGCAATAACAACACAATTTTATGGAAATCTCTGGAGAGTCATAGTCATATTCAAGTGCAGAAAAAGAGAACTGAAAGGTTTTGTGGTGCAGCCAACAAAATGGAGGACTTCCTTTATTTCAAGTTTAGACAGATTGGCCTTTCTCATTTAGGAAAACAAAAGCTGAGAAAGGACAATGTTGCTTTCTTTAAGGACATGAGGAACAGGAGTCCTGCAGTATACAAAAAACTGCCTACACATAAAGGAGTTGGTCTTGATCAACCTAATTCCCCCGTCTGTAGCAATTTAAATTTTTCAAAACCTAGCCTCATGGTGCCAGGCGTAGCTGAGTGTGAGGATGTAGCTTGGCAGTATGGGAGACATTCCTTATGCCTAAACATCTTGATGAGATATGATCTTAGAGCTGTCAATTTGGAAGTTGCTGTTTTACCTGAAAAATTATTTTGTTCTTTGTTTAAAATTGTTATACTTCAAAGACTTGTCCAGTAAGGTTCGCAATCCATTTTCTCAACCCTAACTACAGCCTAGATAGTTAGGATGGGAAAAAAATCTTTCATTGTTTTTTTCAGCTGGTAATATACTTACTGTGTTACATCAGCAGTGACTTTCCTGTCATAGGTAACAAATATATTTCATCATTCAGTTTTCATTTCTTATTTATCCATTCAGATGAAAACCTGCAGTCTTCAGTGGTTAAACAATAAGAACTCTTAACCAATTTTTAAGTGGCTGATGTGCATTAGTTTCCTTCTCCTATGCCCACGGCAGTAAATTTCACAGTAAATTAAATAAGTCAGTTAAACGTACAAGCTCCTGTGTGGAAAGATTTTCATGGATACAAGTGTGAGCTGACTTCCATTTCTGTGTTTGCAAAAATCTTCAGGGTATACCATTTACGACTATATTTTTCAGCTGCTGGACAACAATTGTTAGCTGTATAGTTCAGCTTCAGTTAGTCAGAATATCATTTAATGGTAGGGGAATTTGTCCCTATCTAGATCTATACATAATAGGATGCATTTTTATCTAGGTCAGGCCACATATGAAAAAAGTAGATACACATTGTGTTAGTTACTGTCATCAGCAGTCCTTGGTAGCAGTGGGTTTTGCTGCTTTCTTTGGGTTCTGGCTACTCTTCCTGCTTGATGACAATTCTTGAGTTTAAATTCATCTGATATCATCTGACACTTGTACTGTATTTCTACTTGCATTCTAGCTAATAATTCTTAACTTTTTCAGCTATTATTAGAACAGCAAATAGTGTCTTAAGCTTTTGTTAACATCAGAAAGATTGATACCAGCTTTCTTGAAAGCCGAATTAATCCTAGTTACAAAGCAGAACTTCTCTGTTCAGGATAGTTCAATTTAAACACCCATGTTCTTTACGGCCCATAAAACACACTGGCAATATTTTTACAGATACCAAAGCAAATCCAAATCCTATCCAAGTACTTACTGCATGTTTTGAAAACAAATTGGTTCAGTTACTAGTTACATAGCTGTCTCCAAGTCATCTGGCACCATTAGGTAGCTTTAATTCTCTCCTGTGAGTAAAGTCTGAGAGAGCTGGGACTGTTTCGCTTAGAGAAGGCTCGGGGGGAATCTTGTCACTGTATATAAATCCCTGAGGGGAGGGTGTAAAGACGGAGCCAGGCTCTTTTCAGTGGTGGCCTGTGACAGCACAAGAGGTGATGGACACAAACTAAAAAACAAGACGTTTCCTCTGAACCTGAGGAAACAGTTTTTCACTGTGAGCACTGCAACAAGCTGTCCAGAAAGGCTGTGGAGTCTCCATCCCTAGAGATAATCAAAAGTCATCTGGACATGGTCCTGGACAGCTGGGTAGAGGTGCCCCTGGTTTAGCAGAGGGGTTGGACCAGATGACTTCTAGAGGTCCCTTCCAACCTCAACCATTCAATGATGCTATAATTCTAGTTCACAAATACATGTCTTTTTCCTTCTTTCTATAGAGAATTTTTGCTTTAGTTAGTCAAAGATGTAAAACATTATTGAAAATAAACATTTTGAGGGTTGTGAGTTCCTGTCTCTGATGGATTTACCTCGGGTCCTGACAGTGCCCTCAATGAAGGTTTTTTTAAGAGGTTCAAATACAATTTTATAAGTTTACACTGTTGGAAGTCAGTTGAGTTTTCTTTATTTGAATAGAAGTTAGTACTTGAATTATATTTTATTTCTAAGCTGATTGTCTTTGCAGGCAGCTGCTGCAAACTCAAGCCAAGCTGGTCTTGGAAGAAAATGGATTGTTGATGGAGCAACTTGAAATTCAACAAGCTAAAGCAAAAGATAGTCACAGACAACATGTTCAAGAAGGTAAAGTGCTTGAGTTGCTAGTCATCTGAACTAAACCAAAAATGATACTGCAGGTTTGTGTGGGTTTGGGTTTTTGTTGGTTTTAAAGAAACCATTTAATTATCAGTGATCAACTGTTGAGAACAGTTAAAGTGAAGCTATTTAGCAAAACTCCAATTCTGAATTTTTTATTCATCTGCCACCTAATTCCATAAATACTCTCCTTTCTGCTTTTAAAGTTTCTGGGTTTCTTGTTTAGGGTTTTATCTCTCTATATCCATCTGTATTTAGAAAATAACTCAGACTCAAGGCCAAAGGCCAGACAATATACCAAAATTAGGTGTTCGTCTTTCCAGATCTCAATATAGCTTGATCTGGTATGAGCTGTCAGAATGTCCCTAGTAAACACTGACAGATTTTGGTATCTCTTGTTGGAGTTCTCACAAGGAAGCAAGAGCCCCAGGCTTCCATCAAGTACTTGCAACTGTTTTGGCATTGGATCCAGTGTCTGAGATATGTACTACAGGAAAAACTCACAGATCAGTGAACAGAAACTAGGCGGTCTCTAGATGTGTGCCCTATCTACTAGGTTACAAAAGTCATGTTCTATTTTAGGTTCTTTTGCTGAAATAACAAAATCTGAATCAGAGCATTTTTCAGAGTAAAATTATGCTCCAAGGAGCCAATAGCTTATAGCCCTGAAAAAAGTAGTCTTGGAAGTTCTGGTGCTTTTCCAAAAGAAATTGATAAGAGAGAAAAAAAAAATAAATCCAAGCTGTTAAAATACAAAACAAACTGAGAAATCCACTGTTACATAATGCTATGAACAACTAGGAATTGATACATTACTGGTTTATTTGGAGCTTCACTGATTTAATTAATTCTGCTGTACCCATTTTTTTGTGTTTTGTGGGGGTTTTTTCCTCCCAAAAGCTTCAAAATTAACCAAACGGATAATAATCTTAGAAGACAAGAAACAGAGTCAAGAAGAAGAGATAGCAGAGTATCAGAAGCAGCTGGAAGCTTTACGTTCTGCTTGTGAAGAGCTGAAAGCCAAACTGGATACTAGAATAGCAGCAGAAGAGCATTTTGCTTTGGTAAATGAATTAAAAAGGTAGGAGTTTACACATGGAGCATGGAGAAAACAATTCTGCAAAGCATTCACATGAACAGATCTGTATCACTCTGTAGTAGAAGGCAAGTGGAAATTTATGCTGGTAATCTAGGAAGGGTCACTACCAAAGTAAAAAGAAAAGAAGTGTAAAGAAAGATTTAAAAAATACTGTCTCACCTTTTATAGACAATTAAAAGGAAATCCTAGATCTAGAGACATCAGTAGAATTGTTTCTACTGTGAAGTACATGCTGCTTAATGTACCTTTCTAATTGCTAGAAGAGGCATTAAAAATAGTATTTTTGTCAAATCTATACATTCCTGTCAACACTCTATATAAAATGTTCTCATTCTTTTGGTCACATCTTTGGAAGAATGTCTGATAGATTCTGAAATTCTAAACTAAAAATATAGAATTTTTCCAGTCTTTACAATATGGAAGTAACATGAAACAGCACAACACAAAAGTGCTGTCATGCAACATAGTCTGTAAAGTTATGTTTTTCAAAAGACATTCTGTAAATTTGTTTGCTTTCAAGCCTTAAAATAGTGCAAATTACTGTTTCTTGGTACAGTGCCTTCCCCAGAAGTTCTCAGACCTTGTTTTTTTCGAATTGCTAGTAATTTCTTTGAAAAAAAAAGAAAAAGAAAGGGATTACATTTTCACTATATAGGATATTGCTGTAATTTAAATTCTGTTTCAACTGTAGTCAGGATGAATTAGTTGAGTATTTTTTTTAATTATGCTTCATTCATGATTTAATATGTCATGAGCTTATTATACTTCTCTGATGTCACCACTGAACTTTGGAGCATTCTCAGTTTATCTTTTTCATACCTTCAACGTGGATATCTTACCATAAGTCAGCTTTCTAGAGAAGTAGGTCTATACATGACACCTGTTCTATGCTGTTGATTTTTGTAGCCACTTACAACAGGAGCAGGAGAAAAAGCGATGTGAGGTGGAGGATCTAATGGAAAAAATGGCATCGCTGCAAGCTCAAAACAAGAAACTGCTTTTAGAGAAAAATAACTTAATGGCTGACAACAAGATCCTGGAAACTGAGATGGAAATGACACAAAAGACAAACAGGTCATATTGGATTCTCATTTTCTTCTAGAGAAATATTTGTATTTCTGAAAATAACAGCAGAAGTATCAGTAAAATATTGTCTGCTGTCTCCCAGTGTATAATTTCTACCAATTACAGAAAAAACCCTGATGTTTGTTAAACGTATCTTTGTCACATCTAAAGGCTTGGTTGTCAAGGAACTTTGCTAAACTTTATATGTTTCCATACATGTTTTTCTGTGTCTACATGTGAAGTAAGAATATATCTTTAATGCTAGTAGTTAGCTATAGAAATGAATCATTTGTGTACTCACCTGAAAAATAGGGTCTTACACTATGTGCAGACCTTCTCACGCATCCAAGTGGCTTGGAGTTGGGCTCTCAATACTTCAAAAAGGAAAAACAAAGTTATTGTTATATTTTGTGAGAAATATGAACTTGTAGCCATTGCACAAATCGTTCTTTTAAATCCTTCTTACTGTTGTTACTCACAAAACATATTGTAAAGAAAAACAGCCCCCGAAAGCAAGAAATAATACTTTTGGCATTGCAAATATTTTGAGCCAGTTTGACTGTTTGAGGCTTGTACAAGTGGATTTGCACATGGAATGCAAGTTCTTTTAATGGCATTGTTAATTTCCAATCTGAAGATTTTCCTTTTTCTGTTAATTTCATAGGCGATTAAAGAAGAAAATAGCTATTTTGAAACTGCAGTTGGAGGAAACAATGGAAAAAGAAGTTGCAGCCCATCACTACCTAACAAACCTTATTGGTTTGGTGGAGAACATAGCTCAGGAACGTGATCATCTTCTTTTTATGGTAAGCACCTTTAAATAATTAATATGATTTAATTGATATTTCACACAATTATCATCCTAGTGGCACAACTTAATTTGAATTATCGAAGAAAGCTATAATTTCAGATTAAGGATTTAGCTATTTAGTCTATGTAGACTTTTGCAAACACGATAGGAGCAGCAAAATATTATTTTCTAGAAGAGTGGTTAGCCATTAAAATTTATATTTTAAAGCCACTATTTTAGTGGTTAGTGATCGGCTCCCAGACTCCAGTGATGCTAGTTAATTTTGCCTTCTGTGAAAGGAAGTGTCTCTGGAGTCATGTGGATAGTTCAAGGTGGTCAGACATTGATGATCCTAAAACCTGGTTATTTCTCTCTTGAATGATTTCCAGTGGACTTAGGAATTGAAACTTCTTATATTTTTTAAATTATTTTGTTGTTTACAGCTTATGCAGGTTCTGTTTGCTTTACTTTTTATACCTGAGAGAGAATATAGTGCTTCTGAAATGATGGAAACAGTCATAAGACAGTAACGTTTCATAAGCCACATGTTAGATTCCTTGCCTGAATCCCTGCCAAGTTCAAAGGCTCTTTAGAGAGAAAACTACAAAATCGGACCCAGAGTCTTGAGTCTCCTGTGTGCAAATGGGATCCCTACACATATACATACATCTGTAGAAAAATACACAGAATTGGCTGAGTTTATAGTATCAGTAGCTATGATCCTTTCAGAATAAAACTGTTTCAAGGTATTTTGTTAGTGAGATAGTATTAGCAGTCAGTTGACAGACTACTAATTAATCCTGAAAATTATTCTAATAAAATGGCTCTTTTCCCATCTTAGTTCTTCAGACTATCAGAGCTCAAAACAGAATAGCTTTGTCTTTTTAAGTGTATATGTTTCATCTGCCATGTCTAAAGCAATGATTACATTTAATTACCAATACTATATGATTGCAGGCCAAATGTTTGGAAAATGAGAATCATGGTGTTCTTAACAAAATAGTAGAAGGCAGTCTACGCTTAGGAAAATTGGAAGAAAAAGTTAAGGTAAGCAATGTTTCTAAGCTAAATAATGTATAAAACCTTACCGTGGTTTTCTTAATGAGAAAAGTCAGTAGTTAACTTGTGTCCAGGGTTTTCATGAAAGACATACCAGCTCCTTCTGCGCTTTCCTTGTAAGGATCAACACAGCCCAGGAATTAGCAACAAAAAAAATAAACCAAATTGTAGATGTAGAGAGAACAATAAGATGAAAAATTGCTACAATTTATAGGGAACGCTTTATAAAATACCTAAATGCCTGAGACACTATCATAAAAGATTCTCCAGTTATACTAATAAAGCTATCAAATGCTGTTAGACGTTTTTCACTTTCATGTCTATCTAAATTTAGAAAACATCTCCCCTATCAAAACAGTGGCTTATATTCTTCTCAAATACATATTTTCTGCAGTTTAATCGACTTGTGACTACTATAAAGGATAGGGACTTGAATAAAGTTAAGAACATTTACATGCAGTACATGCTGTGAATTTTAAGTGCAAAACCAAACACAATTTTAAACTATCATCTTAAACCATCAACCTTCTTGAACCATCAGCTGTTAATGGAAATTAGAAAAAAAACAGCCTATAAAGTTCTTAAATATTGCTGTTTCTATTTGGCAAGACTAATCTACTTGCAGTAAAGCAGAGGGCTTAAGCAGTCACACCACCTTAAAATATCCTAGACTTCTTTATTGTCGTATTAAATTATATTAACTTTTAGCAAAGATAAATTATTTCTTTACTGAAAACACCTCAATTTCTTAAACATTTCCAGTCAGATAATCCACTTCTGTAAACAGAAGCTTTAATTTGTTCTCTTTGGTGATTTATGGAAAATTGTGGGGATTCTTTTGGTTTACATATTAAAAATAATATAGTCTTAAGTCTAAATACATTGTCAAAGTTTTTTGTTTGTTTCTTTTTAGTCACAAGACTTTAATCCAAATATGTAATGCAGTTCCTCAAATATTGCACATGCTGCTTTTTCAGGTGCTGCTGATAAAAATTCAGGTGAACGTGAAAAGCCAAAGAAAGGATTTTTCATTTGCAAAATATATTTTTGCCTCCACAACAGTTCATGCACAATTCTGATAACCATGAAACTTGAACAGCATCTTACTTTAAGACTATGTACTTCCTACACAGTTGAATGACTCAGTGTGGTTGTATCAGCTGGAAGACTATTACTATCTGCTGCTTCAGGAAATCATAAACTGGGTTACTGCTCTGTATGTTGAGCTACAGGATAAATCTCTTATGACCCTAGATAGGTATAACCTGTCTCCAGGGATTATGCTACTTAAAATGCATCAATTTTCCTGAAAGGCTGATATAACTATTGATAATGTGGGTGTTAACTTGTATTTCTTATCTTAGAAAAGGGTGTTTTGCATTGGCAGCTATTTCAGCAAGATATAAGATAAAAAATAGAAGTTATGTCATAGAAATCAGAGCACACGGTCCTTGGGTTATGAGTCAAAGCATCTAGCCTACAGGTGAGAGTTACTTGAAGTGCTTACAACGCAAGTTGTCTTTTCTACTTTTTAGACATAACCAGGTATCTTATGTTTACCTTTTGGTGAATTTGTTGCCTTGTATCTGTGCAGGCACAAGCTCATCCAAAACTATGTGACAGGTCAGATGCACCGTGTGTGCATCTAAAGATCCTCTGGGGTTTCTTTCTTGTCACTGCAAATGTTATTTGAAGGTAGGAAGGAAGGAAGGCTGGGTAGGACAGCCCTTCTTCACTGGAAACACATACCACATACCCTATGGACAGTGATTGTTCAAAAAGCTGCCAATTCCATTCCCTTTACATTACCTCCCTTTGAAGTCCTGAAGTCAGGTCATTTGTGCTTTGCACATAATGGATCCAGTCTTCTGGTCTGGAGTTCTTCCTATTAATGAATTCTTTTGGAGAAAGTAAATGAACAAAAATCTTGTGGTTTTGTTTTTCACTGAGAAGTCTCAAAATAAATCAAGATCTGGCAGATCTGTTAATATACACAGAATCACTGAAAGTCTTTAAAGATAAATAGATTATTGCTAAAATAAAACCCAAGACCATGTCTATATTTATATACACAACTTTATTATTAAGTATTTAAAACTGTGTATGCTTAAGTTACGTAGCAAATTAAAAGTAAATCTCTTTATAAATACCCATTTTTTGTTTGGGAGTTAGCAATTACTGTAAACAAACTTTATAAAGTTATTCACTTTGCAAAAAGCTTTGTAGGTCATCAGTACCATATGACATTAGAAAGTAAAAGTAGAGCAGTATCAAATAGGTTAAACAAATATTCAGAAAAATAAATTTTTGCACAGGAACTACATTAAGGAAACAAATTACTCTGGTATTTTAATTCTGAAAACAAATGAGGTTCTTTTCTATTTTTATATACTTTGGCTTGTGTCAGATAAAGTTTTAGACATGTTAAATCATGAAAAATAGTAAAGCTTACTTAAAACCTGTTCTTTATTTGGTCCTTTAAAATTCAACTACAGGCTGCTTTGTCAGAATTCTTATAACTCATGAGTTCTCTGAAAAATCTGATTGTAGAGCAGAATATTTAGTGCAACTTTATTTCCCTTTGACATCAGAAAAGATTTGACTCAATCTGAACTAGCTTGTCATAGGACTATGTTTTAAACAGGTGATACACAGAGCATTTCTGATCTCCATCTGTTTTTAAAAACAGTAACAATGTACTCTATAAAAACAGGGCAGGTTTTTTTTAAACAATAAATAACCTTCAAATAACTTCTCTATTCACGCTTAATGAAATGGTGGTCTAAAATAGTCCGTAATGTCAGAATCAGGTGAATAGTAATCTTCATCTCCTAGTAAAAGAAAACCCACAATACCCTGTTGTCATTTTGCCAGTATTCACACAAGTTACTGTGCTTTAACAAAAATAGATATATGTCACACTATATACATTTCTAACAGTTCACAAAGGTCAAAGTTTGCAAATAAGTTATTTTATGGTTCAGTTAAAAATTTACCAGTTGATAAAACACTGTGTCAGCTCCAAGAAGAGCAGCCACGAATTCCATGGCAGAGGCACTGGCAGAAGCCATACACAAGAGACAGAGTTAGACAGGAGGGAACAAAACTCACACACACACCACCAAGGGTCACTTTCTGAATCACTAGTAAATAGATCCCAAGAGGGAGAGAACCAAAGTGAAGAACTGCAAGCAGCCCAACCAGTATTCTGGGTGCACACTTGCCTAGCTTGGAAAAGAGACCTTGGTCCAGCTGACCCGGAAAAACTGACTCAGTGCCACAGTCAGCGTGAATCATCTGAGGTATTACTTTGACTGGGCGTCCTTGGAGAGTCTTTTTGTACTTTCA
Source organism: Baryphthengus martii (assembly GCA_013396935.1). NCBI lineage: Eukaryota > Metazoa > Chordata > Aves > Coraciiformes > Momotidae > Baryphthengus > Baryphthengus martii. The sequence continues at coordinate 22,423 of VWZK01011244.1, forward strand.
TAATTGTAATTACCAAGCAGTTTGATGACCCATGGAAAGAACTTGAGGAAGCCAAGTTTTTTGGTGTTAAAACTACTACTTTACAGCCAGAATTCCATGCTGTTTTGTCTTTTAAGATGAGCTTGGACATAATGTTTGTATCATCAGGGAGTCCCTCAACTTCACCTTCATGCAACTCGTGTCTCGTGGCGGCAAAAGGGACAGCTAACACAGGGAGATCTGCCTCCTATATGAAAGTATTTTAGTCAAATATCTAGCACAAATTCTGTGACGACAATCCAAGATCCTGGTCTTAGACTGTGAAGAGTAAATCTCTGATAACAGATTTTGCGCTCCAGTTCATCATCAGACACCTTTTCCTCTCCTTCAGTACAAGTGTAATTCATCTTTGGCACATTGTCAAAAAGAATTAGTCAGATTACAACAAGTTGATTCTTGGATTCTGAACCTCTATTTGATAATAATTTTGTCAGTCATAAGGTTTTAGTAAAAATAGGTAGAAGCAACCTTTATGCTGAAGGTATCTAGCATCTCCCACTAACTCCCACTCTCTTTTTCATGCAACTTTACCAAACAGACTGGCCTTCGTTCTTTTCCCTGCCACCTTGGTACATACTGCATTTAGAGTACAAAATTGTTACGGGTTAAGAGAAAGCATTAAAGGTTTGTTCTTAACACTATGTGAACATCGAGGAACTGTGTCCTTCAGAAATGCCTGTAACCATCACATAGCTTACACTCTGTTTTCCTCTAAATCAGCTGCGTGCACCAGTACATTTGAGTGAAACAAAGGTGCTTTGGATCTAACATCAGGAGACCATTAATTTATTTTAAGTCTTACTGCACACACAGCTTTTCTGTTCAGAGAACATTCTACTTTATTAGAACTTGATTTTTTCCACTGTGGGGCCTCTTGAAAATTCAAGGAGCACTGGTGCTTTTTTAATGCAGACACAGAAGAAACTGCTGCTAGTTAGAACCTACCATATCTGAGGTTATCTTGCACCTCCTTGAGGTAGAAGAAAATGCATATATCAGAAAGTTTGGCGAGTGACTTTGTTACCAGAGCTTATGGAGGAGGAGGATAGAAAATCTCTGCCAAGAGAGTAGTGGCATATTATATATGAACAATGGAATTAACAGTAGATCTTTTGCAGTAGCACATTTAAGTATCTTTGAAAACTTCAGGTTAAGGTTTTTGAACCTCTTAGGATAAACCTGAAATGTACCAAGAGCAAACATTTCCTAAATGTTGCCTTGATGCTGCAAGCCAAATATTTAAGTTGTTCATCTCTTGTGCTACTGTAGCAGTGCATAAAATTACTAAAACTAATTCACTTGTGTTGCTCAGAAAATGGAAATCAAGCATTGCCAAATCTTCCCTCAGCTCTCAAAAGCTTGGTACTTCCAGAAAAAAAATAATTCTTAAAAAGAAGTTTCTAGCTTTCCTGGTTATAGAGATCTTTCAAATTTGACAAGTTCAACTCACAAGTTCAAAAACCAAGGGGAAGATTAAACAAGTAAACTTGAGGCTTCTGTATTTATGGAAATTCTTTTCTACACAGGAACCAGAATACTTCATCATAGTCCTCTTTAGGGTAGAAGAGAATTAAGATAAAAACAGGTTAAAGGTAAAGAAGTTAAAGAAACAGAGTAAGATAAGAATAAGGAAATAATCTGTATATGGTGATTTCTCTAGTGAGTTATTAAACTTAAGTAATTCCAGCTTTAAGCTTGTTTCACAATATTGGATTAGTTTGCAAAGTGTTTTATGTTCATGGTGCTCACGAATAAAGGAAGACTCAAGTAATAGAAATTTCAATTTCCTTTTCTTATGTCAGTTTTATGTCTCAAATGCAAAGTCAGTTCTGTTTATCTAATGCTAGATTACTTTTTGTCAAAGCAGGTTATTTACACACAACCATCTTATACCTTTGGACATGTAATTTTAAACTTCCTCCATCATAAAAAGCTTTTCCCTTTTTAATTGATTTCCCAACTATTTACCCTTTATCACTGGTTGGACTTAATAATCTTAAAGGCCTTTTCCAGCCTAATCAATTCTCTGATCTATGTGCCAGTATCAATCTGCAAATAAGGAAGCTTATTTACTATGGCACATTATACCAGAGCTGAACATTTCCTTGATTTTGTTGGCTTTTGAATTTGAAAGTTTCTACATTTTATCCACATCCTTTTCACAGAGACTGAATAGAGGTTTTAAGAACCAGAAACAAACCCTTAACAGACCAGAAATCTAGTGTTTGTGAGGAAATGTGTTTTCTATTAATATGACAGTTCTGTCTTTAAAAAGGACATTCACTAAAACTTCTGAATATAGAGACTGTCCCTTTTCATCTGTCACAATCCAGTTTTACTGAAAAGGTTATAGGTACTTGTCTACTACTAAAAAGGGACTTGCCTGCCCCAACATAGGAATTCTTACAGAGCCCAGAAGATAATTGTCTGTGATCTTAACTAACGTATTTTAGAAGTTTTTTGCTGCCATGAGAGACAATTGACAATGTTCCATAGTCCCCAATAAAAAAATTAATTGAAGTCCTATTACAGGGCTATTCTGACAGGATCATAATTGTAACATTTTCTTACAGAGAAAGTGAGACAATTTTCTTCAGGTAGTACTTTGATCTCTTTTGGAAAGGACCATACTAATTTTTACAGGTAAAGGATAAGAGAAAAACAATACGTGATTAACAGAAAATAGCCTTGCTGCCTCAGCAAGGACCTTAGGACCAGCTCATTACATGTGTCATGGCCAGCAGCCTATGATTGTAGAAATGTTTTGTTGGCTCTCTATCCAGAATTCTCCAATTTCCAGTTTGTAATTCACTACACGAGGAGTAAAATAATCATGGTGCCGAGGAGTGTACCTTCCTGAAATTACTTTAGAAGAGTGTAAATTACATCCTCTTCAGTACCAGCTGCTGCACCCATGATCATTCCTCATCTTGGGTGCTTACTATACACTTGTGATGCCATGACCTTTGGCAGACTACCCTTTCCAGCTCTAGAGGTGGAAATCATATGTTATCACCCTCTTCCTGAAAATTGTCATTGCCACCAGCTGTTTACTGTTACCTGCTTCACTTCAGAGAAAAATCAATAGAACACTCAAAGGTATCAGTAGCCTGCTGTGAAAGATCTGTAAGTGCCAGCAGCTGGGCAGGAAACTGTGCCTGGAACCACCCCGAGCTGGCCGGGCTCCCACAGGTGATTACAGAGCATTCTAGGTACTCTTCACCCCTCCTGCTGAACTTTGCTGAGATAGCTTATGTGCTTTAAATAGACTTAGCTATAAATCAGTCACAAGAGCAAGATCAGAAGTATATTTACCTCATATCCAGCTTCATGCCCTCATTTTATTTGGTCAGAAAGTGGTGCACTTGTGCCCTTTGTGCCCCATTCATTTTGTAACCATTCTGCACCCGTGACACAGCTTCTCTTGGCACAGGCAGAGCAGGCGAGCCAAGCCAGAGGCACCTAGGGCCTAAACAGGAGCCACAGGCTTCAACCCTCTCAGGCAGAGTGCAGCTTCAAACAAGACCTCCCGCTAGCTGGATGACCAATGACCACTAAATGGATTACACCAATACCGTTGGCTACTTTCTTTCTCAGCCTTCTAGGTGTTAGAAGAGAGAGGAAGTTCTCTGAAACAATTCTAGGCACCTGCCCTAAAGACAGCTTTTCAGGTTCCCATCGGAGCTGGAGGAGGCATTTACTGACAGAGGTGGAAGTCCAGCTGTTTTCTTGTGCTCGGCTCTTCCTCTAGGCTGGCTCCAAGGCACCCTCTGCTCAGGAGGAACATGTTTACCTTTATCCTCCCATAGCATTACAAGTGCAAGCATCTAACTCTGCATTTTGAAGACTTCTTTAGGAATGTAGTGATATGACTGGTTAACTTGCAGGCTTCTAATTCTATTTTTAGAACTGATAAGGAAAAGCTAGGAAAAAAATCCAGTGAACTCTGTTGGTCAGCATTAAACATTGAATAACTAATGGTCTGTATTGTTATTTATCACCTCCAGAATTTAAAGCTCCAACATGACACATTTTAGAAGAGCTAAAAAGGAAGCAGTTTGTGGAAAGGATTATGTAGCTTGCAGCACATACCTAAAAATGCATTCTTTTATTTTTTCTTCCCCCAAAAGGCATACACAAACTTTCTGCTCCGATTCAGACAAAGAAAAAACCTTAGCAGTTAACACCTTAGATAAAGCTTTATATTAGCAAGACATAAATGGCAGTATTTCCAAAGCTTCACTAAATAGTTTGAAGTTTTATTAAAGGAGATGCTTCCATCCCAAAATTCTGTCCTATAGCCTGTATCAAACATCACATTCTTCAGATACAGTAACAATTTAAGCATTCCGTTTGTAATCAAGAGGAAAAAAAGCTAATATCTGTTGGTTTTGTCAAGACCAGCAGCGTGTAGAAGTGTGTAACAATACACAAACTGTATTTTCAATTCCTTGTGTGCTATGTAATTTAATAGGGAAGCTATTTCAGAAAGAAAAATCCTTTTGTACAGAATTTTTTTTTTATTTTGAGATTATTTGGTTGTTATTGGCAAGAAGCAAAAATATCACTTCTGCTTCACTGAACAGAAGGAACTATTATGTGAAGCGGAATGATATTTTGACATGTGAAACCACCCTTTTCTTCCTCTTAGTATTAAGGTTAAACAACTAACAGAACACAATCACTTTTTCATGGTATACACTGAAAAATAGGACTGTTGGACAAGTGGCAAGCAACACGTGCTATAAAGCATAGCTCTTTGCATCTTGGAAAAAATACCTTTTTTTGCAGCTAATTCTTTTCACTCATAAAGATAAACACGGTACAGTATGCACTGTACACACTATTTTTATATGTAGAACAAAGTACAAATGTAACTCCTTCAAATTAGCAAATGGGTAAAACAACATAATGCAACCTCCCTGACATACTGAAGCAAGGCAGCACTGGTGTAAAGGTGAAACTGTACATGAGTATCTCTAGCTATTTCTTTTGGTAGCGAGTTGGCCTTATTCCTCCTGTAGCCACTTTTTTTTTCCTGTTCTCTTTAACCCTTACAGATATATAAAAAGAAAGCAGCTGGGAAGCTTGGAGATATCAGTCTCAAAATGACTGAGCAGGAGAAAGAATTTGCAGGGAGGACTGCTCAGTACCAGGAAGAAATGAAGCACCTCCAGCACCTGCTGCAAGACAAACAGGAAGCCCTCGATGAAGTGCTGCAGCAGAAAAGGCAAGGCAGTCACAGGCAGCGGCAACCCAGATAGATCTGAGGGGTGAAAGGGGTGGGGGGAGGCAACTGCACACAGCCACAAGCTCTAGCTTTTCCTCAGAGCCTCATGTGGTATATTCCATTCTTTTCTCACTCATGTTTTAGCTACACTGAAAATGCTGAAACACTTCTCTGAATTCCCAGCTCCAAGGAAGACCTTTTGAAAGAGGGATTTATTCTGGATGACTACTACTATTTTTAAGATTTCTTCTTAAAAAGAGGGTCAATCTGAGCCTAGCCTTTGATGAGTTGGGAGGGAGGTATGTCTATAAATCACCAAGATATGTGTTAATTATTTAACAGCTTTTTCTACTAAGAGCTGAGCACCTTTCTCTGTGCAAACCCTCAAGAATTCTCAGAGCAGTAGGAAATTAAAGGAATCTAATGAGCACATACGATAGATTTCCTTTTGAATCTACCTTACTGTTCCAAGTGACATAGATTTGCTCTATGGAGAATAAATCTATGGAGAATAAAAAGGCAAAAATGTGATTTCACAGATTTATACAAGATTGAGACTGTCAGTGTCAAAATACCCTTTTAATATAGAGTCCTTCAAAAGTATTTTTCCCCTCCCTGGTAGTGGAAGGCTTCATAGCACATTCATGTTATCAGCAAACAGGAGAATATTGTACAATGAACATCCCAGTAACCTCTCAGCTTTGCATAAGAAAATAGCATTTTGACTATTCCACATGTCTAGCTGGGCATGAGCCAGCAATGTGCGCTCTCAGCCCAGAAGCCAACCCTTTCCTGGGTTGCATCAAAAGCAGCATGGCCAGCAGACCCCACTCTGGAGCACTGTGTCCAGCTCTGGAGTCCTTGGCCCAGGAGAGACATGGAGCTGTTGGAGAAGGTCCAGAGGAGGGCCACGGAGATGCTCAGGGGGCTGGAGCACCTCTCCTATGAGGAAGGGCTGAAAGAGTTGGGATTGTTCAAAGTGGAGAAGAGAAGGCTCCAGGGAAACCTTATTGTGGCCTTTCAGTACCTAAAGGGGGCCTATAAGAAAGATGGGGACAGACTTTTTAGCAGGGCCTGTTGTGACAGGACAAGGGGTGATGGTTTTAAACTAAAAGAGGGATATTTAAACTAGATAGAAGGAAGAAATTTTTTACAATAAGGGTGGTGAGACACTAGGCCAGGTGCCTAGAGAGGTGATAAAAGCCCCATCCCTGGAAACATTGAAGATCAGGTTGGATGGGGCTCTGAGAATCTGATCTAGTTGAAGATGTCCCTGCTCGCTACCAAGGGGGCTGGTCTAGATGACCTTTAAAGGTCCCTTCCAACCCAAAGCATTCTGAGAGTCGCTGGAAATATTTCTTTAGGATTTTTATCTAATTCAGTGCCTTTCATACCTCAGAGCTCACGTTACAACATTTTATGGTAGAGAACAGCTAGTTAAATAAATACATCATCTTTCACCCGATGACAAAAATCAGGGCTTGCACTGCTTACCCTTCTGTCCAAGGCAACAGAATTTTTCCACTTAATTTTGAAGAACAAATTCATATAGATGTATTTGTTCTTCTGATGAATAAAGGCTTTAGAGCTTCTGCAGATATGCCAATTTTACCTTCCTTAGAGCCACTTTCTAGAGCCTTCTCAATACAATACTGGAAATTCACAGCAGCCTGTGACCATTTTCTGGTCTTCAGGCAGCTGATAATCATGACATTTTTGTTGTTTACAGAGTAATCTTATCAGTCATCGTTATCACATGCCTTTCCTTAAATAAAACACATTGCATGTTTCAGATACAAAGCTGTTAATGTGGTTCTAGGTTCATAAATGCCTCAAGTCTTACTTCACAGGACACTTACCTTTAGGAGTTTTCCAGGTCACAGTGTGTTTCGTAAGTCTTCTGCAGAGGACCAATTCTTTGAGGTATTTAACATCCAAAGAACAGCAGCTGTTAAATGCTGGTTTGAAAGGCTTAGTAATGAAACTGCCTGAAACTGTCCTCAAAAGCGGGCCAACAGGAGAAACACTTTGCAGCCCTGCAGAGGCAAGGGAAAGGAGCTGCCTTATCTGTAAGGTTACATATAAAATTGTAACCATGATAAAAAGCGTTAATCTTTGTTACAAGGATTATTATTTAAATAAACTGTTAAAAGATAGGTGAAAATGCATCCGAGAGCCAGCAGCCCAAATAAGACTCTCAGAGATTAAGGCTCAATAAATTTAGTTCAGTCAGGGCAGAAAGCTCTGGCTTTTGTAAAGAAGAATCTGCTTTTAGAATCTGTTTCTGTTAACTTTTTCCATCCTTAAACATCAGTACAGCACTGGCATTTTGCTTACTTTCAACAAGATGTAAAACCTTGTATTTTGGCTAGGTTAGGAGTTGAATGGAATTTTTCTTTTTACTCATTTAAGTAACAATAGCCTACATTCGTTGGAAACAAACTTAATGCCTTTTGTCTAGACACATCTGGAAACAGAACGCTTACTACTAAGTATGTGTCTCGTTTTAAACGCCAAGTGACAAGGACTTGTGTTTGATGAACCAGCTGCTGTGGGCACAGAGGAATAGCAGTAGTCAGGGGCAGGGACAGTAACGCTTTGCTGGGATTTCTGGTGAGATCCAGAAAAATGTAAGAGAAGGGTAGTGAGTGCCGTTGCTCAGTGTAGTAGAAGCAAGGAAATTCTGGTGTTGAGAAAAAAGTACAGACCATCAGCAGCTACAGTAACCAAGCTGCTGTGTAACCCAAGTAAGTAAAACAGCAGGGAGGTTGTGACTAGCAAGATACAAACACAGCCCCTGCCCAAACCATTCTGCTGAATATATTTGTGGATTTTGATTAAGTCAGAATTTTAAAACAAAAAAAACAAACAACCCAAACCACGGAGACAAAAATCCCTTGTCTAACCACAGTTGGGTCGGAACTGCTACTTGATGGATACTCGCCTGAAAAAACAGCTGAACTCTACCAGCAGGACATTCTGCCGCACCAAAGAGACTTAGGAATGCCTGCAGCACCGTGTGCCGAGGCCAGGGCCTCTGCAGGCTGCTTCCTTGACAACAACATGCTTTGACTGCTCATTCCAAAGAAAGTCAGCAAGCGCTTTCAGATTCTGCATCTCTCAGTTCTGTTTAAAAATTAATAACCCTTATAGTAAGAGTTCAGATCCATCACTACCTCTAGAGGCATCCGTTTCCTTGCTACTGAAGTAATTTTAACCACATGGATACTTTAAACACTAATCTCTTTGGTCTGTTTTTTCTAAAATCAATGCAGTTGCCGTTGAGCTGAACGTATGGACTGAAAAATAAGCATCCCATTTGTTGACATGCTGACAGCATTAAACTATAGTTCAGTGATCTTTAGTTTCCTCTTCAAACTTTCTCTGCCTCAAGCTTATACAAGCATTAACAATGAAACTTAAAAAAAAAAAAAAAAGAAAAAGTCTTGGTTTTAGAAATTAGCAGATAAAAAAGCCTGGGTACTGTTCTGCACTACAATAAGGGTAAAGCAGAAAAAGCTCTTGGGTATAAATAGTAAAACACGAGAGTGCCGAGTACACTGCATGCAGACTGCAGTCGGGGAGAAGAGGCAACAAAGAACAGGATCTTGTCCCTATCAGGATATAAAAGCTCATTTAAAACCAAAACAAGATGCTGAAAACTTTCCGACATCACAATACAGAGAGCCAGAGCCAACCAGTGTGTGAAACTCATGGCAGCTTGCTGAGGGAATTCCACCCCTTGATCTTTGTGCCCTGTATCCCCCAAAACATAAGCTGAGGATAAAGATCATTGCCTTTGTGAAGCATTTTGAAGCGTATACTGAGTAACTGGTACTATCAGACACTAAAGGCGAAACATACTTTGTGAAAACAAAGTAATCTACAGTTCTGGTGTTTCCTGGTGTTTCCAAATGAGATTATGTTCACGCAGCTTTTTTAAGACTTGGCAGAAATGGAAGGGTCCAACTCATTAAATGTGGCTTCTCATGTTCACAGGCGGAGTCTTGGGCTACTCTTAGCAGCTCTACTGCACTCACCTGCCTTCTTTGATTCCATTCTCAATGGTTAATGATCCCTTCCACCACCAAAAGTGAATTACAACCAATATATATAAAGATAATTATGTACTGCTGAGAAGTGTTTTTAACAACAGGGTTTCTCTTTACTTTTTTTGTAGGAAAGTGGAAGGGGAACTTGAAATCATTTGGGAATCCACATCCAAAGAGAACAGGAGAATGCGAGAACTCTTACATAAATCCCTGAGGAAGAACAACGCGTGGAATACTGTCGCAGATCATGAGCCATATTTAGATGAAATCTCTCAGAAGGACCTAGCTGACAGACATGATTTTAGCTATTGTGATGTGAAACCTTCATCCCCTACTGAAAATGAAATTCAACAAGAATGTCAGTGACAAGAATAAAGATGCATTATGCATCTTACCCAAGAAAGAGAACTCGGTGCCCGAATTTGACTTTTTCAACAACATAGCACAGAATAAAACATTTACCTTCAGAATTACTGTAGATTTTAGTGTCATCAAAAGGACAACAGCATATTCTCCAGCCGTGCTGGCAGTTGTGTAAATCTAGCCTAAAATATAACTTGTTTTTTTGAAGAAAAAGCTATTCCTTGTTAAGACAAAATGTGGTACAGTTCTAAATGACCATAAAGAGACAAGTAGCCGGTTAGCAAAATAACTGGTAAGCTTGGTGTTCTAGCACAGACCACGTACCTTGCCACAAAACAAGGGAACAGCAAGAGAAAGGCAAAAGCCTCCAATATGGTAGATAACACGTCTCTATTATGAACATATATGAGTATATATTATGAATACTTATGTAACTGACTTGCATATTCTCATCTGTTTTTAATTGCTCTTGAGTAAGTCTCAAGATTTTGTAAAAATAAAGAACTTTTCAGGGAAAAACCTGTCATATTGATAATTCTTTAGAAAGATAGTGGGATTTTCACAACTCTCTCAATATTGGCTGAACTATTCTTCCACTGAAGTAAAATGGGAATCTCTCAGAACTGCGCTTCTGCCACGTCCACTTCCCATTCTCACAGCTCCAATGTGGAGTAGGTTGTAATACATGGTTCAAAGGACAGCACCTTGACGATGACTCCAACGCTACGGTCAGAAATGTGACACTTGCTTTTTCATTTGCATATCATTAAAACAATGTGTTAAACTTTAAATGAGCTAACATTTAATCAGACCCCTGGGAGTTTATCCATACTCTCTCTCCACAGCATTTGCAAGAAAACTGAGAAAACATAATGTCCTACGGATTAAAAAGTCCTTTCGTGGCTCAGGACTAGTGTTTTAATATTCAAAAAAATCCTATTAAAAGATATTTTAAAGACATATGTATATATCACCCACTTACCATTCTTGGACAGTAAAATCCTGGAACTGTTTCAGATTAACAAAGGCAAACACATTTCCAGAGTGTCCAAGAGTGTCAAGCACTGTACAAATAGCATTAATGATTAATGAGCTCTCGAGTTCCTTCTGACAGTTGGTAAAGAAATTATTTTTCTCTTTCGGCTTTATGAACAGCTGAAGAATTGATTTTCTCTTACGTCTCCTCCAGATGAAAGATAAATCTTAAGCTCCAACTGCTTTTCATCTTTCATTAAACCACTTGGTTTTAGGATCTTTCTATGTACAAGAAGTAGATGAAATAATATTTATGGCAAAGCACCGATTTTAGGATTAGGAAAGAAAAACATGAAAAACAGGCATCACACATACAAATGTTCTTTTAAAAAAAAAAATCAAATAATTTGACACACACACACAACATTTAAACACTAAAAAAACCAACAAACAGAAAAATCTCACTGAAATTACTAGCAAAATTGGTAAGCGTTAAGATTGCCTAGCAGGTAATACTACTACTTAATCAAAACCCAACATCTCAAAAGCTAACTAAAAGGAATAATTTGAAGATCTTAAAGGATGGATCACCCTCTCTTCTATGCTCAAAATAATTTTCTTTGAGCACTGGAAAATAAACCCGAATGAGCCACCTAGAAACCAACCCAGGTAGAGGAACTTTGTTTATTTTGGCACTTACACTTTCCAGCTTCAGAATATTGAAAACTGAGATGATTCCAGGTGGTGCTAGTACAGAGAATTTACCTGCATTATTTAATAACCAAACCCTCAAAAGGAGTTACTATAGGAAGTTTTATCACTGTATTTTATTTTTTAAAAAAGTTTAGAAGTTACCTGCATTTTTAATTTAGACCGTACACTCTGTCCCGAACACAAACACAATATATCGAAGTCAACTGCTTGGCAATGCCCTCCAAGGAAGGTGCTAAACTGATGCCAGCACCAAGCATGGTTAAGAAGCATCGAGCGCTTCTAAACTAACCACTACAGATCAAATCATACACAATTACGTGCTATTTGGAAATGGGTGTTAAAGTGAAAAGTTACTCAATGGAAAAAAAAAAAAATTGTTCCCATGGGATTCTCAGGCTTTCCAAATACAGTAGAAAGCGCAGTGCCCTTTCCCAGGCACTGCCAAACCCACGGATCATGCAGTTCCATAGCACCCCAAAGGCATTAAGTGCTGTTGGCAGATGTTGTACCTCGTCCGTCTTATACCCACACCTGGCCTGACACACGTTTTGGCAACGCCTGGGAACTGTGACTGAATTGTGACAACTGGCCAGAAACCACCTCATTCCTTTAGTTAGCAGAATCATGTGCAGTTTTAGCTAATATGCTTGTGTCTGTTCAGTAAAACTGCTTATTTCTGCCACTGGGAAAAAAGGTTCTTCAGCTCATCCTTAGGTTAACAAGCCTATCAACAGTTCCTATGTTGTATTGCAGTTTGGGTTAAGCAAATAAACCCATCACGAACCACAGAAAGATGTAATGTAACCGACATACAGAATGACAGACAGACAGATAGGCTGAGCTTAAATGCTACAAAGACCTTTTATTTCACAAACTGAAAATAGCTGAAATCTGTATTTTGTTCTATATATTGCCATGGAACACAGGCAGAAGGAAACCTGATTCAAGTCAGGTAACTAAAAAAAATTACAGAATACTTTTTGAAATATTTCCATTTGAAATCAGAAAAAGAAAGTTTTAAATGGGTTAGAATTATCTTAGAAAGTGGAAAGTTGGAAATTTTTGTTAAAAATACCAACTACATGCTATCATACAAGTACCAGATCCATCCTTTTGGAATAAACAGACAACATTCTCCTCTGGTATTCATTTCTCATCACAAATTAATTCCATAAAGATGCAATACCAATGACACAGCATTTCAACATCTTAACAGCATAATCAGTGAATTGGATGCCAGCGCTGGAAAGTCTAGTCTATAACATACTTTATGTTTCAGTCAAGTAAGAGACTGACACAAACTGTTTCTGAAGCTCATTTTACTTTATCAAAGAAGCAGGAAAAATGGACAGATTAAATCAAGGGTTATCATACAGACACATCTAAAGAAATAGCTACATATCACCACAGTTAAAGAATGGAGCGGCCAGCAGTTCTCAGGTATGGCCACTTCATGAACAGTGACCAGGCAAGACAGTATTACCCTGTTTTACTTCAACTGTCAGATTCTTCTACCCTCATTAACTACCCCTTTTGTAGCTTCATTAAAATCCCAATTCAAACAGAGTGCTACCCTGTGCACACTGCTCTTGCTCTGGTGCAGTGCTCAACAGGCAGATGGGAAAGAGGTGCTACAGAAGGTAGAAGCAAACAGGATAAGTTAAGTTAGGACCTGAGCCAGCAAAAATAGTTGCTGGTATGTGTTCTTCCATTTAAAACAGTATCAGATTGGTGTAAGAGAATGGCGTTATGTAGTCCAGTCTATGTTTAATTAAGGATTAATTATGGTCCAAAGATCAAAGGTGAAAAGAAGGGCTTCACTTTCACCAGAAAAAATGGGTCTATCTGAATTTTTCCATCTTCAGTGTTGTAAGCATTTTGCATACACATACGTGCAAGTTTTCTGAACCCTATTTAATACTTTGCAGTTCTCCTTACCACTGGTCATATGGTTTTAATCACCTGGCAACTCCAAGCGGTAGCACAAACACTTACTTCTCAGATTTTGGCAGAAAAAAAATTGTTAGTCCACGTAACATAAAATAACACAGTCAAAAGGTAAGGTGATCACGACAGCACTACAAACAGTAGTTGAAAATTAGTTCTTGTACCCTGCCTTTTAGAAATGTACAAGGGACAGCTCCGTAAGCCTGAAGAACTAGTTCCAACTAGAACTATTTATCACAGACAGGAGAACTAGAGCTTCCTCGTAATTAGTGTAAACAAATCTGCATTTAGATTATATCACTTAGAAGTGATATAAGGGATTTCAAAAGGCCAACTTGAAAAACACATTTGTCAGTGAAACCTTTAGCGAAGAAGACTGTTTTTAACAGCACGTTTGCTAGAAATCAGATGCCGCCTTTTCACCATCCTCACAAGTATTCCCACCTATCCCCACCCCTCCCACCCCAATACAAAAGCTGACTAAAAGCAACTACAGAAATTCCCACCCATTCAAAATAAACCAGCACGTCCCTGCCAAAGTATTTTACTTTTAGGGTGTTGAACTGCTGGGTGATAAACATACCAAATCGGGGTGAAAACTACGTTTGATGGCTGTGACACAGGTCTACAGTGCAGAAACAATAGGACTCTACTTACCCAGGTATTGCTGTCACCCTGCTTTAAGATACACAAATTGGAACCACAAGCACTTGCAGAAGTAGTAGGAATTGAGCTCTTCAAACTTCATACATAATGCTTCAGTTTTCAGAGAACTTGCCCTCACAAAGTCTGTGATCCTTATGAATGGAGATTATGACAGTGGTCAGAAAGCCATAAAATGATCAAGACCAAACCTTTCAGCTTCCAGTACACTGAGCTCCTCTTTTCAACAGGACACACTTAGAAGATACAAACAGCATCTAAACGGAGAACTGCTGTAAAAAATGAGAGTGTGAAAACGTGCGCAAAATAGGCAAGGGTTACAATATGAAGACAGTAGCTGACTTTGAATGATCTTGCCACCTTTGCAAAGTTTTGATTTTTTGTTGTTGCAGTGAGTGCTGTGCTTTTACAGAAGGCTCAGAATGTGACACCAGACCTGACATCTGCTGCCTCTTGCTTTTGCATTTACATTTATCAGGCGCCAAATGATACACACTAAAATCCTTCTGCTTTGTCCTAGTTTCAGTGAGAACAGAACTAATTCTGTTCAGTGATTTTACTTTTCAGTTAAGTTCTTCCAACTAACTGCCCTTTCTGAAGATAGCAGTGTGTTTTTGCAGGCAGTGCCTGCTTCTAGCAGTGTTAACGCTCCGTGTTTAAAGACAGCACCAAGGGTTGGTGTGCAGACCAAGGCCGCTGCTGGATCCTGTGTACCACACTGACGGGCGCAGAAAGTAAAAGGCTGCACCTGCGGGGAGAAGCAGACAGGACAGGTGACCCTAAACTGACCAGCAAGGTATTCCAGCCCATAGATGCCGTATTCAGTATAAAGCTGAAGGATCGCAAGGGTCAATCTCCCTTGGTTCTTTTGCTCAGATCTTCTTCTCTGCTCGTCCTCATTTCTTCACTGTCCAGCATCCAAGGACGACTCTGTCTGGTCTGCCTTCAATCCCAATCTGTGTGTTCCTGAATCCAGCTCCTAAACTCAGTTTCCATCGGGTGCTGGGCCCAGTCCGGGACTTCTCCAGTGCCTGCTCCACAGCATCAGTGGTGACAGTGACGTAATTGCCATCAGGGCGTTTGGGTTCGATGCTGGGTTTGTATATATTCCATTTTACTATTATTATTTCCATTTTCATCAAAGCTAGTTCTAGTTCCCTTTTCTAATTGATAAGTCTCTCTCCCTTATTCTCTTTCTCTTCCCTTTGGGGACAGAGAGGGGGCTAACACAGAGAGTCTGTTACAGGCCTAGCAGGCTGCCCTCACCCTAAATGGTGACATGTTGGCACCTGCAAAAGGCTGTTTAACTGGCCTGCACCAAGCACAGCAGAAAGCTCCATTCACCCTCCTTCAGCTAAAAACAGAATCATGAAAGCAAACAATGCAAAAAGAATAAAGAGTAAACAACAGAATGTATTTTACTATAGATAATTCTTTAAGAAGAAATTTAAATATATTATCTCATGTAGTATCTGACACAGCTGCAGACAATCCCCCATCAACTCCTGGGATCTGGTTATCTTGCCTCTTCTCCACAGAGTGAAAGATGACTACAATTTTCTGTTAAACTCCCTAGCATTATACAATCCTAGCCACTGACCAATTTGTTTCCTCTCCTTGCTACTATCAACAAAAATGCAAGTCTGCTAAACTACAAGACAATCTGGCAACATTTACATCTTTGGAAGAAACTTCTGCGAAACACAAAGTTACACATTTCTTCTCTAACTAGTGTGTGAAAACTAAGGAAGAAACAAAACTTGTAACCATTCTTCACTTTTCTGTTAACACCAAGGATGGAAAATAAATTACTTCAAGCAACCTTTGAACCAAGTCACACAAAGTAATGGGATGAAGTTCATGAAAGAAAATAGCATCAAGAAAATATACCGAAGACACAGTCTGAAATGTAAAACAACTGCCTTAAGAAATTCAAACTCCTGAAGTTGGCAGTGGCTGCAGAGCTTCTGTCGCACATAATCACATAGAACCTGTTTACCTAAACTCCAAAGTACTACCACGTACTTCGTGACCATTATATGGATATTGTAAAACTCTGAGGCCTGTACCTCCTGCAGCAATCACACAAACACAGGTCTACTTTTCTCTCTCCAGCTGGCATGATTTGCACGGAAATCACTTTGCGCACACCAAAGCACATTCTGCGAATCTTGCTCAATGTTCACAAGCATGAACTCAAAGCCTGCATGAAATCTTCCATGCACAGTAACTAAGGAACCGTGAAAGCTTTTCGTGACTGTTACATCTTGTGATGCTGGTATATTTGTTCGATTTCTCTCCCATGCTTGGTGTAGTTTTTTTTTGCTGTAGCACACTACAGAAAAAAAACAGCATCACTGAAAAATGCCCTTATAGGAGGATTTACTGGGCCACTACTGGCAGGTGCTGGTTTAATCTTTCATTAAAGGTGGGTAACAAAGGAATCCTTTTAACTTCTTTGGGCAATATGTTCTAGCCCTTCACCAACTCTGTTAGAGCATCCTTCCCATTTTCTATGTTGACAAGTGTGTACATTCACAACATTTTTAGTCAACTGCAACATAAACACAACCACTGAACAGAACAGACCCAGGATATGCTCCTCCAGAACAAACCTCTTCCCAGCTGACAGTGACCCACTACTTCTTTCTGCCTGAGTTTTTCTATTAGTTCATCATCTACTCTATTAGAAAATTATTTATTTATTTTCAGACCTTGATGTCACAGTTTGCTGGTGAGAATATTAAGACAGTTGTCAATAAAAGCCCTTCAAAAATGGATTTTTTTTTCACTCTTTCTTCCCTATCCGCTTAGTTTATTTTGAGAAATAAACCCAGTTTGTTTTGACAGAATTACTGATAAATTCATACCCACTGAGACTTATTCCTTTAACATAGCTCAGTGCGACAGCTATTACTGCTAGGCATTACAAAGATAAAAACAGCAGAACGCTCTTCCTATCTGCACAGATAACTTTTATGCATTTTTAAAGTGCTGAAATGAAGAATCAACTACTTTGTTCAAGTAAATCATTGCCTTGTGTTGAGAAAAGAGTTGCAAAGGTATGAGTATGCTGGAATTTTGCATAATCAAGTAAACGAGCTTGGTCAGTACACAGGTATTAGAGAAAATTGCACCTTAAAAAACAAGAACTTAATGAGATTTTTTTAATCATGTTACTTTGCTTCATGGGTACTAAAGAAATGATCTGGCTGTTTAATCCTACTACAAAAACTTTACTTGTAACAATTATTTTTTTTCTGTTACCCACCTGATGTTAGCAACTTAAAATTTCGCCTCAGCCAGTGCTGTCAGAGTGTACTGCTTCTGATATACTGCATCTTCCTTCTATTTACAGGATCTTCTAGTCTGTAAATTGAACCAATGAAGTAGTTCCAGCTTTCTTTCACTAAACAACATAAAATCATAGAGCCTTCTTCAAATTGTGCAAAAAAAACCCTGAGAAAACAACTCAGAATTTGTAGAACATGGAAGTTTCACTGCTGAATTTACAAAGCAAATTTTGTCCATAGTAACGGAACATAATTTTCCCTAGAAAAATATTTGGATTAAATATTGTGATTCTAAATTCAAAAAGGAAACACTGCCATCACCTTTCTAAAACAAACCTCTGGAGAGTCTGGAGTAAACCTTAGTAGTTATGATGCATTTTCCAACTACTGTTAAAATATATACTGACATTACTACTTACTCTGTTGTCAGAGTACTCTCTGCTTCAGTTGTTGAGTAAATACCAGGGAGATTCTAACACTCAGATACATTAGGATAAGGATGCCCTAATGTCCTGTGAACTGAGGGTCATTTCTTTCCTGATTTCTAGCCTCTTTAAAAATTTCCCCTCACTCATTTACAAGTCATTCAAACCCAGTTGTTTTCTTTTTACCTTCCTCTGTTTTTAAATCAGAAAGATGCTGTTATCTTTCTAGTCAGAACATTGCTCAACAATTTAAGAAGAGAGCCTGCTAAGATTTTTCACCATGAAAAATACATGCCACTCTACTGGCACACTACATCAGGAGTTCGAAGAGCCTTTCCTCTAAGACTAAAAATCCTCAGCTGGCCAAGCACAGCTCTTCCATTTAGGAGAGCTCTGAGCACTCATCCTACTCTGCAAGTCTAATGTAAATAAATGGGGTAAAAATTCTGCAATGTATATCAGCTTGAATCTAGTAGAGCAGATACAC
Source organism: Baryphthengus martii (assembly GCA_013396935.1). Taxonomy (NCBI): domain Eukaryota; kingdom Metazoa; phylum Chordata; class Aves; order Coraciiformes; family Momotidae; genus Baryphthengus; species Baryphthengus martii. Next base: position 40,611 of record VWZK01011244.1, read on the forward strand.
TTCAAAGGCTTCTCTGTCTTTAAAAATGTGTGAGCTAAATCTCCAGGTTTTTTTAAGGTCCGAATTTTTTTACTAAATTAATTTCAATGTATCTACATATGCATGCATTTGGATAGGAAATATCTATACATATCATATTGTAATACTTACAAGTTCTTTTACATATTGAACGCTTGGTTTTGGTAAATTTAAAACTAAACTGAGACTTCAAAATAGGTACCACAGAGCACCGTAATCTCTTTGGAGAGCTTCAGTAGTCACTGCTTTCTTCCTCAGAAACGAAGCGTGCTAAAGATGCCATCTTCCAAAGCCACTGTTATCTGGTAATCCCTCCTCCATGGAACACCAGTGGAATGCAACCTGAATTTTGGACTCAAAAAGGAGATCAAAGTGAAGTGCTCATTCCTCAAACAGAAAAAGATGAGGAGCTTGCTGTGTGTCAGAAAAATTACTAATTCTGATCGGGCTCTGAAATGTTTAAAAAATTTGGCTTCTGAATGCTCTGAAAAAAACCCTAAATTGGTATAGTCAAGCTAATTTTCTTCAGAGGCCATCAAAATTATTTTAGAATAACGCTAAAAGGCTTCTTGATTTTTTTAGTGATCTTTTGGATAGAGCGATATACCCAGCACTTACGGGTTTAGGAAGAGTCTGTCACAGCTGTGCTTAACAAAAACATCATACAAAAAAAGAAATCTTTGTCTTACTAAAAAACGTGTACTATTCAGGCAGGGTTGGCGTAAAACTTCTAGCAAACTTGAAGATGTTTTCAACAGCCTTATTTTGCCACAGGGGCAAAACCAACTACACTGTAAGCAAGAACTAAGTGAGGAAAAAACCACAGATATTTAAACCCCATATATACTATGGGCATTAAGAACTACGTCATCTAAGTTTTCCTATTGGCTCCTACAAGACGCAAAGATCTTGCAATCCAGCAGCATAACCCAGCATTAACACAGCTATTAAGAAAACCATTATTTTTATATTCCACTTGCAGCATGCCTGCAAACACTCAGGAAAAAAAAGAAGTTAAAACACATTTAAAGATGACAGTAGTGGGATCACTTCTTACAGAATGTCTATTAGTGGTAGGTTTTAAAGAACAGCAAGTGCAAGTAAACAGATTGGTCCTCTGATTAAAATTAAGGTTAGAATGGAAAGTACTCATCCTGAGATACTGCTAAGCTACAATTAAAACCTCCAAGTTACAATGATCCTTACCGTGTGCCTAAGTATTGGTCAAAGCAGAACGTGCATTACTGCAAGCAATAAATACCAACCCTAACAAACATTAACCTTTATTATTAGTGAATAATGATAATAAAAGCGGTATTTATACATGTGCCCTTGCTATTTTCCAAATTAAAGTTGAAAATTACTTTTTACGATTTAATTGGTAAATAGCATTTGAGAAGGTTCAAACTACACTGTTTACCCAGGACCAGCCCACAGAGTGTTTGCTTCTGCAGCCCCTTGGAATTTGAACTCCTTGATCTCTTCATCTATGTATATATTTGAGAGGGAAGGAGTCTTTTCCCATGGCTGTAAAACGCCATTTCTCTTGTCCATGAAGAAAATAGCAGTAGAATCCTTGAACTCAATGTTTAGTTTTTCTTAAGTGGCTGAGGAAAAGGATTGATGGTAAAATTGCAAATCCTTTAATGATTTTATGGCATCCCAAAAAAATTAACCTCTAAAACAAAACTAGACAATAAATGAAGATACTTTTCCACTTTTATCAGGAAACACAGGCTAGTTAAGGTCAAGTCACAGCCAGAGATTTAAGACGTACTGAACAGATGGGAATTCTCCAAATACACATTCCGAGCTGACTAAAGAAACCGGTTGCTTCGGCAAAAACTCAAGTAACGTGTTTTCAGATACAACAGAGGCAACATTGAAGAAAGTGTATAGATTTGATGTGGAAAGAAAAAAAAAATATATCTGAAATCATCACATGACCATACATCTGCACAAAACGTTCAAAGATTACCTACACTAAATCTAGAAAAAATCCAATGCAAAAAACTGTACTTAACATGATATTAAAGATAATATACTCCATTACCTTTTCACCAAAATTATATAAAATGTGCTCTTTTTTTTCTTTTTCTTTGTTGGTCCAAAAATTCCAGGGAGAAGATAGTGTGAAATGTATGTCTATTCCATTTTGAGGGACAAAGCCCCATAATATGATTCTCTCCCCTTCTTTTTTTCTTTTCACATTAACTATTTCAATAGTCACTGTAGCATTTCAGAAAAAAAAACAAACATGGGAATGATAAGATTATAAACCTTAATTTCAAAATTACCAGCTACAGAGAGTACAAAAGCACATTACATCATGTACGATCACAAACAAGGCATCTGCAATTGATGGATATAAAAACATTAGGTTTTTTAATCCTACATTACAGTTATAATGAAAAATATTTTAAAGTTCTGGTGAAGGATGTAGAAAAAGGAGTAAGTTGTTATCTGGCTTTTCTATGTACTAAGACTACAATTCAAATACCCTTTTTTTTCCTTTATATGTAGGGGTGAAAAAAGAAGAACTTCTGTCCACATCATTCAGATGGTAATCTTTGAACAAAAAGTCAGTTAAGGTGGAAGAGCTTCTCTTGAAGCTTAACCCTATTTCTGTTACAATTAAACAAGACAGACAAAGAAAGAAAAGGGTACCATAGTAAGTAAAAAACCCACAGCTTTAGCTTTGGTTTTGGTATTACTTTGTCATCTCAGTCTTGGCGAAAGACATTCACAGCACCATCCCAAAACACGGCAAATACACACCAATATAAGCTCCTCTCGCATCTTCTTCAGAGTCCAATTTTAGTCATAAATTTACATTACCATTACAAGAGATGGGAATTCCTGCCAATCAAGCCTGCATGCTTAAACAGAAGGTTAGAAAGAAAAACAACTGTCAGATCCTGCCAGGATGCACTTTTATTGATTGACTGGTCCAAGAATTTGATCTTATTTCCATTCCGGTGCTACTATTGCTCATGAGGCATTATCTTAAGATGACACGAATCTTAGTATCGGTGACTAATATTAGTGGCTTTTAACAGTAGATGTTTATTGAAAAAAAAAAAAAAACAACAACTTAGCACAGTTAGATCAGGCTTGGATGTTGTCCAGAAAAGGAGCTGTACAACTACACTGCCAAAAACAATGAAGTGAAACATGATTAAGGTTCTTTTTTTGCAAGCATTGTAGGGATGACTGGGCAGAATGAGAGAAGTTACATTATTTCAACATATCTCCAGGAAAAAAGGTATTATCCTGAATAACTGCATACAACAAGAGAGTGGCATTTTTCGCTAAAGCAAGATATTTAAACATTTACAAAACCGACAAATTAATTGGCACTACAAGTGAAGGGAATACAAGCTGTCCGCTCAGCTGCCTTCAGGTTAATGAAAAACACAGGAAAAATTCCTGCACACACTTCTGTACCTTTTCAAGATAAAAACATCAACTGCTTTTATAGGATGCAGCTAACATCTGGACAGATGTTTTCAACACACCCATAATACAACAACTGCTTCAAGGCTACGTCTCCAAAGTATTTTAATTTAGAAATTGCTTGATACAAAATCATCTGAACAGACTCTTCAAATTAGGGTTCACTCTCACTATGTAATACACTACTTAGGTACTGGACAAACATTCTCACCAATGGAACAAAGACTTTTTTTTTTTAAAGATAAACTAATCGGACTATTGGTTTACCTGTGGTTCCTCTCTCAAAGCTTCTTGGCTGAGAATGGGTTTAATGATTACCCTTTTATAACCTCTGTACTTAAGCTGCTGCTGCTTCTGCGTATTCTAATTTCAGACATGGACATGTCTTGCTGTCTAACTGGCTGGTAAATCTAACGGGAGAAATAAAGAACTACACCGTACAAAGACTCCTGGACCTGATTAACATTGAACAAACATAAATAAATAAGGTAAGTGAAAGTACAAATTGATAAAAGGTGATGATTAAAATATTCTAAATACATGACTTCAAAGAGAAGTTGGGCACAAAGCTCTAATAAAATTCAGTGACCCAAGCCCCACATTCCTTACACGCGCAATTTTCTATTGTAGGTTTAATCTTAAAAGTTGGATTCATGATAATTTCTTTTTTTTTTTTTTTTTAAATCTTTAATTCAAAACAGAAACTGGATGTCTTTATAGCCCAAATGTTTCTGAAGACCAGCAGTAGTTAGACGCATGTTCTATCAATTTAAAATGCTACAGTTTTTGTAGACAGGACTCACCGGATACTTAGCTAAGTTGCCTAAACATGACGCATCCTGAATTCCTGTCTAGCTGCTAAATGATCTCAAGCATTCAGATTCTAGTAATTATAGCTGTACGATCTGAGGAGGGATAGGATTTTTGACTGAGTAAACTTTTGAGAATCGGGACCTAATCAGATACATTTCCTTCACTATCTCAGGCTGCATTTTATTCTAATACCACCGGAAACAAGCAAAGTCCTCACAAAAAAAAAAAATCACGAGTCTAAATTTAAAATTAAAACCAATCTGTTTACATTCTAGAACAAAATGTTCAGCAGAAGACATTCATCCTGAGCCAACACGGAGAAGACTGGTGACTTTTTTTGAGGCAAAGAGCTGTTAATTAGACAATTACAGCAGACAACACTTGGTTTAGCAGATACTTGCACCTCCAAGGGACTGAGACAAGGACTAATTTAAAAAAGATCTGAAAGAAGCTCTCCTAGATAAGAAATCAGACTAGCTTTTGGGAGAAAGATTGAATTTGTCTGGACCTCTAGAGGAATTCAAAGGAGGGGCTAGCTATAAAAGCCAGAGTGCTCCAGTAAGGACTCACTCTCAACTGCTGGTCACCTGAGACAGAAGATACACAGACATTCACTGCCAGGTGAGTATGAGGAAAATCCACGGCAAGCCAGATGGATGAGGTGAAGTAGATGTAACACCTCTTTGACTTAATCGAGTACATAGTTAGATGGAAATCCTTTGCCTATGAGCAAGTGTGTGCGTGTGTGTGTCTTTTCCAGCAGTATTTACCTACACTATTTTGGACCCATATATATCACCAAAACTCAACCGAGCAATAAACTAGACTGACAATTTTACTTTTATTTCCTTAAGGATTTGAACAATAAACCAAATGGGTGAAGAAGGTTTGAGGAAAAGAAAAGGAGAGGACAACAGTAAAGAAGATGGACAATCCATTCAGAGTCGTGAACCGCAAACGATGAACCTACAAAAGCAGGCAAAACTTTCTCTTTTTCTGGTTCAATCCGTGTGTGTGCGAGGGGCTGGCAGAGGGAGGCAGTGGGGTGGGGGATCTGCACACAGGCATCAAACAAAAACTGCAACTGTGCCCCAGTTTAGCAGCGATGTACTAATATCTTAACGGTGCAGCTGGTTCACACTTTAAGAAGCTTCTAAATACCAGTTAAATAGCTCTGATAGAAAAACACATTAAAAATAATAAGCATTTTTAAAGTATTTGATTTATTTTTCTATCTGATAATTCCAAAGCTGATCAAGTGAGACACTTCATAAACTTTGTTCCCATGTGTGCTTCTTAGAGACTGAAGTGGGTTGTTTATATCATTGCTTCTACAGTTTGTTAGTGTTTGTAGCCACTGATACAGAAAGGCAAGTGAAAACATCTCCTTCAGAAAACTGCAGAGGCTTTAGAAAACATGTGCCACTAACTCTCAGGAGAGAGTGGAATTCCTCTTTAAATTTAAGTAACCTGAAAAAAGATTCTCTATGTGGTTTTAGTCTGGTGCCAAGACTGGAAAAATGTTGATGTTATTAGACTAGCCCTAACTACAGGAAAACTAAGTAGACCATATCATGAAGTTTTAGTAGTTTCATGTAACACGAGAGGTCACTAAAAAGTCAAAATTTAATCTTTTCACCACACGGCAGTATCAAGGTAATTCCTGTGCACTAATACCTGAAGCATGGAGAGGAAAAGAACTGCTTAAAAAAAAAAGTGCATGCAAGAAAGCAATTTTTGAAACTTAGAATATTCAGAAATTCCTGAAGTATTCTTAAAAGAATTTAATTAGAGTGGAAAGGGTATATTCACCTCTAGAAGGTTAATAACTACTGAATTATTACAAGTTACTTTATCAGAATGTCTCATTTTATTTCAAGGTGGGCCTCATCAGTGGAATCTGTATGATTGTTGGTACAATTATTGGCTCGGGTATCTTTGTTTCTCCAAAATCAGTACTTGCCAATGTTGGAGCTGTGGGTCCTTGTTTAACCATCTGGGCAGCCTGTGGAATTCTTGGAACATTAGGTAAATCAGTCAACAAAGACTCTGAATCTTTGCTTAAATCTTTGTATCTACTGTTTCTGCATATTATTTGTTTTACTAATTAGCTAATAGCACCTAGACCAAAATCAATCATATCCTGGTGACTCTTAACACTACTTGGACTAAAATTTGTGTTTGTACGTGTCAAGTACACAGCGTACAAAAAACCCCATTTATGCAGGATAAAAAGCTACAGCAATAAATTTAGCAGTATTACTGTACTTTAAAGCTGAGCTTAGGAGACATTTTACTTCAAAATTCTGCAACAAGTCTATTTCTTTTGTTTCTAAAAAGCAGTTCAGCCAGTGCAGTTGTCACTTGGATGCTTCTCGTAGTGTCAGTTTCTTAAATAGAAATCTAATATGAAATCAGAATGTTTGTACTTCCTTTGCTGGTGTCTTAAATACCAATAGTAGTAAATTCTGGAATGTAACTTAGTATATATTTCTTCCAATTTTTCCCAAGTAGTTAAAATTTTATTTTGCATTTGATGTATCAATTTCCTTAACTTTTCTGCCTATTAAAGAGTTAATCTGTTCTAGCCAGTTATGGCTTAAGAAGCTCATGAACTAAACAAATAACAGATGCTTTTCTTGTTATTCAGGTGCACTTTGTTTTGCTGAACTCGGTACAATGATCACAAAATCCGGGGGAGAATATCCTTACCTTATGGAGGCATTTGGCCCAATTCCAGCATTTTTGTTTTCTTGGACAAGCTTACTGGTCACAAAGCCCAGTTCATTCGCAATCATTTGTCTCAGTTTTGCGGAATACGCATCAGCTCCTTTCTATCCAGGATGCAATCCACCCCAAGTTGTCATCAAGTGTCTTGCAGCAGCTGCCATTGGTGAGATTCATAGTTGTTAAGAAAGAGATAAGCTCCACAATAACCACAGTGATTCCTCTTTGGCCCCATCACTGAACGCACTTCACCGCAGGGAGACTTCAGTAGGTTGATCTTCATGAAGCCACCAGGAAGTGACCCTACATAGAAAGCAGCTGAAAGTTCTAGAACGCAGTTCTGTGAGTCCTTGCCACAATAACCAACTTAACAGATAAGAAGGATAGGTTTCAAAATGGCTTGCTCCTAATCTATTTTATTCTTTATTACACAGCTGATCTATCTTAATAAATGTTTACTTCTAGCAGAAAAGGCTGAAAAACTAAGTGTAGAGATATAATTCCTGTATTTATCAGAATGCTGTGCAACTCCAATACACTTTTTCACAATCAAAATCTTGTCAAGAAATTTTTTCATATTTTAAAGCTTATCCAAACATAGTATGTTAAAAAACTATTAATAATACAGACAAACAGTGGGAGGAAAAAAATCAGTAGGGTAAATAACTGCGTGTAGGAAATTTTAAGAGGCAAGTTTTCTTTCTATTCTGACAAATTAATGCAGAAATTCTTTATTTATTTCAGTGGTAATTACAATAGTGAATTCACTGAGTGTGAAGCTGGGAAGCTATCTTCAGAATTTTCTCACAGCTGCTAAAATGATCATTGTCACAATCATTGTTGTAAGTGGAATCGTTCTCCTAGCACAAGGTAATTAAATATCGCAAAAAAATATTTTACTTCTGCTATGACCATTAAAGAATTACCTACTGACAGAAGTGGCACAACAATAAGGCTCCCTCTATTATTCAGTGTTTGAGTTTGAGATCTCTTGGGAACTGTGGTCTTTTCATTTAAAGGAGGAGTGGAAGTGGGAAATGTAAAGCTAAAGATCAATTGATAAAAATTGGTATTAATCAATTTTAACAGTAAGATGCTGTAAAACATGAAACAGATGCTGAAATGTTTCTTCATCTGGTGGGGATTAAAGGAATTAATTTAAACACTGGTACAGTAATCTACATCTTATTTGCAGGCAAAACTGAAAACTTTGAAGATTCTTTCAAGGACAGTAAAATTTCTGTTAGCTCTATCAGTTTGGCATTTTATAACGGACTCTGGGCATATGATGGATGGTAAGGTATCTTTACTAGTGTTAATGGTTACAGCTTAACAGCCTTTACCTGTTCTACTCCCTGTAGAACTCACATGTGATCTGAAAAAATTAACATCTAACTTGTTATTAAGAATCTCTTACTGAATTCTGGAAAAAGAATTCCAGTTTGGTTTAACCTCCGCCACTCCACCAACCCCAAATCCTTGATTTGCTGGGGAAAGAAGCTATACTAGCATCCTGAAAGGCTATTGAGCAAATGTGAGACAAATGCCTGTTTTATTATTCTGGGTTATTTTATCCAAGAACTAAGACAACCTCATTTCAAAATTTCAGAGGTACATCTAGAATTATGAGAAGGAAAATATAATGGAGGAAAAGATGATGAATTGAGAGGCTAACATTTGGATAAGAATCTCATAGTTTTTCGTTCTGCAGCTTTATCACTTGGTTGTAGCTGCTTTTTTTTTTTTGTGTTTGTTTTTTTTTTTTTTTAAACTGAAAATAGTAACACAAGAAATAATTGACTTTCTAGTATATTGGTATTTTAACACCTGACTGATAATAACATCCTATGAATGTTTCTTCTTCCAGGAATCAACTCAACTACATCACAGAGGAACTTAAAAATCCTTACAGGTAAAACCTATGCATGAAAGCAGCGTTTTCAACAACAAAATTCAAACACGTAATATTTCTGTACAAGCAAGCATATATTTTGGCTTCTTTTTTTTTTAAAGCAATGGTCATTCAAGGTTTGAGCACTAATAGACAAAGCTAAATAGCATATATTACAGGCTTTGTGGATTTGCATAATTTTTTATTTTTCCTTTTTTAAAATTCTAATTTCCATGGCTCTACAATAAAGAAATGTAAATAGACCTACAGAGCATATGGGGAAAAGTAAGAATCCACACTTTACTATGACAACTCTGCCAGTGATACAGCAATGCTGATGGAGTCTTACTTTTGCATTCTTTAGAAATCTACCGCTATCTATAATTATTGGAATCCCCTTGGTTACAGTTTGTTACGTTCTGATAAACATTTCATATTTCACCGTAATGACATCAACAGAACTCCTGCAGTCCCAGGCAGTTGCTGTGGTAAGCCACTTTATTTTGTAATAGAGCATCTGAAGAAGGCTGTGTGCGTTAAAGTCACGAGCAAAAAGCAACCTGTAATTTTTCATAAGACACAATTAACTTCTGTTTTAGCTGTCAGTATCACCTCTTCCCCATTATCTACTGTCACTTTTTAATCTAATACTTATTTCAGTAATGCTTATTTTAAACAGCAGTTCTGTCATAGCCCAAGGAAGAAAAAGGAAGCAAAAGTAATGCAGTCTTTAGCTAACATTTTGTGAACACCGCAGCTCAGAGGTTGACTGTTTGCCCTAAGCACCAAAAAGAGGGAAAAATAACACCTGAACTGCTGCTTTGCTCTTTTCAGTGTTCCCAGTATTTCTGAGAAACACGCACGTGCAAAATGACAGCAGATCAGTTTGTTGTCCTGGAGATAGCAGCAAGTGGTCCATAATTCACTTCCTCCTCACTGTTTTTTTTCTTAACAAAGCTAAGAAATACCCTTTTTACATTATTGCAAGACACACTATTCCAGGTAAAATTAAATATTATATGAATTTTTAAAGTCTTAGCAAACACGTCTGTCCCTTCAATTCCACTCTGTACATTTCCCATGGGACATTTGTCTCTGAAACAACTGTTGAGAGATCACACAGCAATTTTCCTTACTGTTAAGTTTCTGAGGAAAACAAACAGTATGTGACATGCCTACAAAATAGTGTAGCACAGTGACACACACTAATGCAGAAATACTTACACATGTTAAAAAAAATATTTTAGAATGCAGAACTTTAGTGCATTACAGCATCTTGTAAACAATTGTTTCAAGTTCTATCTTGTTCAAGAACTAGTCCTCTTCAGTATACTACTAAGCTTACCATCTGAACAGCACAAAAATCTCGGTAGTGACGCTGAGCAGTACAAAGGCAGCACAGCAAGCAGCAAAAGGAGGAGTGCACTGTATAAAGAGGTCTAGACATCTGCAAGTAGACTTCTCGCTTAGCGCTGCTGAGTGTCCTCCTTGACATAGAAACACCACCAATGTTACACTTGTGCAAAACCAGAACTCTTTACACTTAACTTAGTCAAATCAAAAGTTAACCACCCCCCAGCTAAAATGCCCAAAGTTTACCTGTCAAAAAAAGTCTTAATTCAGATTCCTTTACAGTAGAGTAGATCCATGTACCTACATTAGATCTCACTACCCTGCACTAACAACTAACATACCACGGCACGGGTAAAAACTGGAATGTAGTGAAAGACCTTCGCAAGTTTGTCCTTTACTGGTTCATCCTTAAGGCCTACGTCGTTGTGCTGTTCCTACTACTCTTACTTCTACATAGGTTGAGAACAGTTTGTGTACGCCTGGCACTCTGCTGCAATGTTATCTTTTTGTTTTGCAGACATATCCCCAAACCAGGCGTCTTAACAGAATTTAACTTCTGGGTATTTTTTACATCTGTCTCCCTATGTTTCCTACAGATGCTGCACCTCAGATACCACAACACTAGTCCACTCTATGGGGTGGTGTATGAATTAATCTAGGTCTTCAGCTGGCAAAGCATTCTTTAATAGCTACACAGTATATACAACATGCTTTTACTGGTAAAATACCTTAGATACCCATTTACTGTATTTTTAAAGACACTTCGACATTATTGAATGTACCAAACGGCAATCCAAGAGACAAAAATGATTGGTTTTAATCCCATATCCCAGACATTTGGAGACAGAGTCCTTTATCCAGCCTCTTGGATAGTTCCTCTCTTTGTGGCCTTTTCTACAATTGGATCTGCTAATGGGACCTGTTTTACTGCAGGCAGGTAAGTTCCCTTTCTAAGTATCCTAAAATTAATTTTTAAGTATGGAAAAAGTTACACATACATTTGTGTATCTACACACAAAGATACAGACATTCTTCTAATCCCAGTGTACAAAATGTAATGAAAAAGTACCTGCACATCTAGCTATATCGTTTGACTTTCAAAAAGAAACAGTGGCTGCGCATGTTTGAAAAAACTGGAAAATAAGGTCTCTTATTCAAAGCAGATATAGCACAAGGGTGGGTTTTTTTCCCCCTCTCATCAAGTTTAAAACTAAAAATTAAACAGTTAGAAACCTAGCAGTAAAAACATCATTACACCAGTAAGAGATAAGAACTGCAAAGAGAAGCTGTTGCTTTCTATCAGCTGTTCAATGCTTCTATTTACTTAAAAATATTTAAAATTTCAAATACATCTGAAAACAATAGGGCTGTAAAGACCAACTTTTTGACAGAAGGTTGTCGAGGTAGATTTTCGATATGAAAAAAATTTAAAAAGGAATATTTAGAGGGATACAGTAGTTTTTTTCCCCAAATAATTCATTAAATGTGCAAACAAATGATTCTGAAATTAGTTTCAAGTTTATTAGTTTGATACTGGTCCAGAATTACTTTCGAGTTCACTGCTTCAAATTAGTTATTTACCTATTTTGGCTGACTACAATACTCCTTAAAGCCCACTGCATGTTAAAGGAAATGGACAAAATTATAGTCAGATGTAGCCACATAACAAAGCTAGCCTGAAAATGAATTTTTTTTTAAGTAATGCCACTTGAAGTCTAGGTGCCACACTAACTAGATACCTTGGTTTTGTTTTGTCAGACTTGTTTATGTTGCAGGTCGTGAAGGGCACATGCTAAAGGTGCTTTCTTACATTAGTGTGAAGCGTTTAACGCCAGCACCTGCTATCATATTTTATGTAAGTATATTCTAAGTACAGAAAAATTAACAAAAAGTCTCCAGTAATACATGCTTTCACAATTTTTTCATCAGAAATCTTGACACATCTTTGACTATCTAGACGAGAAAACGGCTAAATATGTATTGGGAAAAAAGACTATATAAACCCCCCAACTTCTCAACTTGAACAGTTTCATTCCAGAACCAGATTTTAAAATCAAAATGTTTACAAATTCACAGCATGAAAACAAATTAAAAAATGAAATGAAATGAATGATTAGTATTGGGCAAACCCTCTATTTCCCAGGATGCCTGAAAGCAAAATGGATCTAGAACATCTTGTTATTTGTATTTTACCCGTTTATCTTCAAGGTAAAACTAGATAAAATTCAAATTTCAATTGTCCTCTTGACTTTAATAACCTAAAAACTTATTTAGTATCTTCACGTACTCCAAGATATGCAGTCAACAACAAAACAGATTAGCACATACAACTTTTAAGTCTTTTGGGTTGTAGTGCAGTCGTACACAAAAATAAACATATGTTGAGAGGATGTGAATACTGCCTTTAAGGGTGCTGCAATACACTTACAACCAAGGGTTTACGCAAAAGCATTCACAGATCATACTCTGGAACTGACACAACATTAAAATTCAGCCTTCTTTTATAGGAGACTACACTAATTTCTGTTTTCATTTTAGGGGGCCATTGCCATTATTTATATTATCCCTGGTGACATTAACTCACTCATAAATTATTTCAGTTTCGCAGTCTGGATATTTTACGGATTAACCGTACTTGCACTCATTGTTATGAGATTTACAAGAAAGGAACTCAGGAGACCAATCAGGGTAAGTTCAGCATTCAATATGGCTTTTCCTCCATTCCCATAAATACTGAAATATGAACTCATCCTTAATACTTGGATATTTACACAACATCCTCAGGCAGACTCCTCATTTGGTTGATCCCCCTGCCCCAAAACCCAGCCTTTTATTGTAGTTCTCCTCTTTGTTCTCATTTTGCACTAGGACAAAGCTCGTAAGGACTGGGACATTGTGCAAAAGACTACACGACGTTTATTTTTACTTGCACAGACCATGGGCACAAGTCAGATTTTCAAAACAGAAAACCATACTCAGTGGCCTATCATTGAAAGACTACTCAAAAATCACACCTCCAGTCAATTGCACTGGAGTCAGGTTCCAGATTTGTTAAAATGCTAAAAAACTTTTACACTGCAATTTGCAATATAGACAAAAATAACCCTGGTCAATGACTTAGCACCTTTCCTTATCCATAGTCTTGCTACTCTGCCAATTGCCCCATCTCCTTCCAGATATCTTAAAAGTAAAAATTGTGTAAAGCAATGAAAATATTCTCCTTTCATACATGCAGCTTCTGTAAGAACAGTAAAAGAATAAACAAGTAATTTTGTGCTTTTTATCTTGCAGGTACCCATCATCATTCCAGTCATAGTGATGTTAGTCTCCATCGTACTGGTACTGGCACCAATCATCAGTGCACCTGAACTGGCCTATTTGTACTGCGTTTTATTTATACTTAGTGGACTTATAGTTTATGTACTTTTTATTCATTTTAAATTCAGCTGGCCCCAAAAAATATCAAGTAAGTATACCTCAGACAGCCAGCTTCAAATTCAACACAACATTGATAAGCTTTAGATTAATTTCTGTAATGAATCTCATCACATGGTCCATCCCATCTAAACCACACGAGCAGGGTGCAGAGAAAGGTAATTTTCCAGACGTACAGTGAAGGTCATGCAGCAGGTTTTACTACATGCTGTGTTTTACTCCTTCCTGTGAGAAAAAGAAGTCTAACTTCAGGAAGAATGAAAACTCACAAAAAAAGCAATGCAACACTGTAGTTGCCCAAAGAAACTGACTTTTAAAATGAACAGAACTATTTTATCTATAGTTTTTTGATTGTACGTATTTCAAAATACTGCTCTAGCCATTAACTAAAGATTAGCAGACACACCTTCTTATGCCACAAAATACTCCTTTTAAGCTCAGTTTAGCAATTTTACTATACTTTCTAAAGGAACAACAGCATTAAGACCAAAAATAATCAGTGCTGCTGAGTAAAGTGAAAAGCTGCAAGAACCCAGGGTGACAATTTATAAAATGATTTTGTGTAGTCTCAGGAGAAACTCTTTGACATTATCTTCGGGGAAACAGGATACACAGATATTTCTGGAAGGGAAAGTGGAATCACCTGAAGAGGACAGAATCAGTATTTCTACAGACATTAAAATAAAAATCCATCAACTGTCTCTCCTGCCCCCCAGGATTATCAAATATTATGTAATTATGCAATTGGAAGCATTGTACTCTAGCAAAAAGCAAGTTTATAAACCCTGGAATGCTGTAGCTTAGATCTTAAGACTTACTCCCCATCCTTTGTTTTTTAAGTTTGAGATATGAATACAGAACAAACAGACAGCTACTCAAAAGGCTATTTTTTTCACTTAGACTTACACTGTTTTTCTGAGTAGAAATACTGTTTTCTCATAAAGCCTCTAACTCTTTTTTTTATTCTCAGCGCCCATTACTATGCACCTTCAGATGCTTTTGGAAGTCGTTCCAGCAGAGGAAGACACTGAATAAAGTATTTTTTACATATCAGATTAAAGTGCTATGCTGGTTGAAGAAGATTCAATTTAGTTTGGCACACATTTATACTTGCTAAGTTGTTATGTTCATACTGGTGTATTTTTGCAACACTTTAATACTTGAAAAATGTTAAATATAAAAGAATAAAAGATTTGAGCCAGACTACACAGTCCAGCAGAGCAGGTTTCATTGTTTTTCTGCATTAAAATTGCTCAAAATATGAACTCTTCAATTATGAAGATAGCAAAACTTACTAGCAACACTGATAAAGATGCTTCTGATCACACTGCTGAAAGAACAAAGCATCTGTCATTTACAGCATCACATTCAACAGGCCACACAGAGAGAACAGAAATAACAAAACCAGACTCAGCTAGTGTTTGGTCCAAGAAACTAATCAAAAAATTGAAAACTGAGGAAGTGGGAATCAAGTAAAAATGGAAAGCATGGCTGACAGGACAGAAAACGTTGGGGTTTTTTTTTATATTAAAAGAAAATAATCAAGCTTTATTTCTCAGGTATCTGTTTTCTCCCACACAATCCCAATTACAGCACAGCAAGTAAATGCCAAATAAATTATCTACAGCATGAATGTGACTTTACAGAGGTAACTTCATCATATTAAAACAATCCGTTTGGTAGCTGATGAAAATAAAATACAAAAACCAGATACTTAATAAGCATACAAAGTAGCTTTAATTTTCCCTGCCCAAGAAATGTACGGATTGTAGGCAACATTCTTTACTACTATACTTCCTCAGTGTGAATGGATAACAAATGTTTTATCAAGTCACTTTTCAATAGTCTAAGTAATTAACATGAGAAAGCCTGTTTACACTGAAAACACAAGTCGTCTCAACTTCTAAGCACATTCATCCTAAGTGTAGAACAAAAATACTAAGCAACTGGCTTAAGATCCTAAGTCCACAATTGCTGAATTTGCTAAGCCAGAGTTAAAGTAGCTATTTCATCCTGCAGCTACAAGGAATTTAATAAAACTGAAGTTCCTATATTTCATTTTGTGTCTACCTAAATGGAAAAGTAATCCCAAAGGTGTACATAAAAACTGATGGGTTGCAATTCATTTGAAGATTTTGTGACTATAGTTAGTTACGTGAAAGTGTTAGTTCCATGTGCAATCACGGTAAAACAAAACCAAAATGGTTAAGGATGACTAAGGAAGGCAATGGAGACCAAAACAATTGCAATTATATCATTACATATAAAGTGCCTACTTGACACAAGTGTTCTGTCCCAGTCACACTATTATAACTACCGTTCCTCCACCCTAATTGCTGAAACCATTTCAAACAGAAGAACTATAAGGTTCAGGGAAAGAACAAAGGACTATAATACTTTTTGTGTAAGGAATTACTATCTACTACAATTACGAAGGCTAAAACAGATACCTGATTGGGGGGTGATGAGAAAAATGATGATAGAGGTTCATAGACAGAGTCTTGAAAAAAAGAAAAGGGTAAAAGCAAGCTATCCGTTCCCATTACATCTCAGAGAGTACATAATTTCAAGCAGACAGAGCAAGGATAGCTTTAAAATACAGGAAAAGAAATTCTTCATAAAATAAGTTGACTATTGAATTCTTTAGTGCAGGAGAAGTGTTAGAAGTTGACAAAGACTTCAAAATGCAACTGAGCTAATTCAAGTAAGAAGTCCACAGAAAACCTCTCACTCAAGACAACTTGGATCAAAAATTGTTTGAGGCAAAAAAATAATAATTTTGGAAGGTATTGTTACTTTTTTTTATACCATTACTTATAGGCTGGCTTTTGGCAGCTGCTAAGAACGTATGGCTAAAACCAGCTTTTGCTTCTACCTCATATAAGGTGTCTTATTTTTCAAACCAAAATTACAGATAACTTATGTCTATTAACTAACCCACTAGATTATCTACCAGTAGAAAAATCACCTTATGTTACATTTAGATATCAGACAAGTCAAAGAACAACAAAAAACACATTACAGAAAACATCCTGCCCCATTGCTCTTTTGGTTTTTTTTCCCCCCATGAGGTGATTTGACAGTCTGCTCTTTGCATCACAATGCAGAGCAAGACCAAAACAAAGCTGTTAGCTATTTTCCCAAGTACTTCCACAACAAATACAGCTTAGCAGGTACCTGTACTCAGGTGAATGTTATAATTAAGCTCAGCTGTAGTCAGGGTCCCAACAGCACTAATTTTACTACCCATCCACTAACTACAAGGGTTTCTGTCACAACATGCTTTTCCACTGTCATCAGTCATATTCTTAAACACAAACGATATGAACCACCAAACTATTTCCTCTGCAGAAAGGAGGTTTAATTAATTTTAGTCTTTACTCCACGGTTCTTTTAACGCTGAGATGTGTAATGAAGTATGAGTTCTATAACAACACATAAGCAGAGTCTTACTTACAGCAATGATTTTGTCATGAATATTAATTCAGCCATTGCGGTCAGCAGCACTACCAAATACTTTATTTTTCCACAAAAATCCCGGAAGGTTCTGTTGGCAGGGGGAGGAGAGGAAATGAGTCACAACATTAACCTCATTTGTTTCTTTTCTTATTGAGATTTTTAATTACAGCCTTTTTCACACACTCCCTTCTGCCGACAAAGTGATGGTTCTATAAACCACCACCATTTGCAGCTTAACTTAGAACAACTGAGGATCCCCGAGGGAAAAACAGTACTCGCACAACCACCTCTACACACTGACCTCAATTTTTTTTTCCTTAAAATGCCTCACAAAAGGCCACCTCCTTCAAGGATTCATCCTTGTGCTTACCCAGGCTTTAAACCACAATCACTTAAATCTATGCTGCATTTGATTTCAACAGAGCTATCTAAGGTAAATCACAGAACCACAGAATTATTGAGGCTGGAATAGCCCTCTGAGATCAAGTCCAGGCTATGACCTAACACCACAACATCAGCTAGACCATGTCACTGAGTGCCACGTCCAATCTTTCCTTAAACACCAGGCATGGTGACTCCACCACCTCCCTGGGCAGTCCATTCCAGTGTTTAATCACCCTTTCCATGAGGAGGTGCTTCCTAATATCCAACCTCAACCTCCCCTGGCACAGCTTCAGGCCGTGCCCTCTTGTCCTGTCACTAGCTGCCTGGGAGAAGAGCCAGACCCCCATCTGACTACAACTTCCCTTCAGGTGGTTGTAGAGAGTGATAAGTGATTACAGCCCTAGTCCTGCTGGCCACACTCTTCCCATTACAAGCCAGGATGCCATTGGACTTCCGAGCAACCTCGGCACACTGCAAGTTCATGATCTGTAAATGCTTAAGTACTTTGATTAGGATTTAAATCATCTTACAGCTAAAGATTTTAGGACTTTAAATCTTAATGAAAAAGGACTTCAAGAAAAAAAAAGAAACATGGAAATCAGAAAAGCCGTCCTTTGTCATGTTCAATGTTTGATTATTAATTCCAACTCTAATTAGAACAAGGAAACAAGTCCAAAACAAAACAGGAAAAAATTCAGTCATCATTTGGAGAAGTAACCCTTCCTTTCCACAAACTTCCACAAAGCAGAAGATGCTGATCTTTAGTTCTAGTGAATCTTGACACTTCATCCACCTTTTTCCAAATGCTAACCTTCCTCAGACACCTGCCCAACATAGTTTGTTCACAGGCAGTAAAATCCTTCTACTAGTGCTTCAAACTCACCTTTTCCAACTTTCTGGCACACGTTCTTCCCCAATCCAGTTCCCAGTGCCCACTGTGCTGGCCTGGGATTTCTGACCAGCAACATTTCCTGGGAATGAAGGGCTCCAGAGAGCAACCCCAGCTGCACCACATTTGAGTCCCAGGAGGAAGGGGAGGGGATATCAAGCACTGTAGCTTTGTGTAAAAACAGATATTCAGTTGAGTCAATTTTAAGGATATTATCATTTGTGGAACTAGTATTTGGAAGATGAGTTACCAGCTCTAATTTAAAGAGGATTTAGGGAAAAAAAAGGAAATAAAAATCACCTGATTCCATGTCCCTATATCCTAGCACAGGTATTTTAATGTGTTCCCAGAGTTTAGACACTGAAACAACCAACTGGCTAAAGACAAGTGCATAATGTGTTCTGGACCAGGTTGGATGGGGTTTTGAGCAACCTGATAGTAGGAGGAGTCCCTGCCCATGGTAGGGGTGTTGGAACTAGATGATCTTCAAGGTCCCTTCCAACTCAAGACATTCTATGATTCCTCCTAGTCAAGAATACAACAAAATTTTAGGCTTCTCAAAATAAATCTGTAAAGTTAAGTCTTTATTCTAAATCACCATATAGATATGGTGGGGAAACTAATGTGTTTTAAAACCTACAGAAGCAAAGAGATAGGTATCAGATTAATTTATTATAAACATCTTTTACATTACTAATTCACCACAAAATATTCTGGATGTGCACAAACGTAACAGTGAAAAATTATTTTCTGAAAGATGGTATATTAAAAGGCAAAGTCTTAGAGCTAAAGACAAGATTTTATTGTTCATCTGCAAAGAAGGAAAGTGTTTAGGTAAATGGAAGGAAATGAAATAAAGGCATTCATGAAAAGTGAAAATGTGAACTGAAAACAAATAGTGAATCTACTATGACACAGTGCTGCTTCCACAAAAGCTGTACAGTAGTTCATTACTACAGTGAGCTGCACTGCACAGTATCTCCATATGAAGTCAACCTATTTCCAATCAAGTAACAAAAATTGCCATTGAAATTGAGGCATCATTTCTTGATGCAAAACTGACAAATATCATGATTGCCAACCAACCGATACTGCACGAATGAGGGATGCAGCAGAAACAACTGACAGGTCATCAGGATTTATGAAGCTTCAAAAATTATTAACTATTGCTAACAGCAAATTCACTCTGATAAAAATGAACTAGAAGCTCTGTAATTACTAATAAATTCAGATGGTTCACAATCCAAGTTTAATCTTTTTATTTTACAGTTTGGATGGTACACGTACATATGTGCATGTGATTATGAAAGGCAACAATTTTAAAGTGAAGGCACTGAAAAACACATACACAATGTTCTTTTATGGAGTATTTCTTCAGATTCTCAGGGCCCAAAAGTAAAGGGATTGTTCACTATTTTTCTCTTAAAATTAAGTATAGTTCTGCTGCCTGTTATCAATTTTAGTGGAAATACTCATGCAAGAGAGATTATTTTGAAGCATAATTCTTATCAGAGGAAAAAGATCTGTCTCCAAATTATTCATCACTTTCTGTTCCGCTGTCTTCTGAGGAGTCAATCAATTCTTCAGTTCCTGCAGCAGCGCCATACAGTTCTTCAGTACCTAGAAGTAGTTAAAGTGTAACAGTTACAAAGAAAATACAAGAGCTTCAGAAAAAAATATGCACTAGTATCAAAAAACCAAACACCACATCACCAACCCAACACCCTCCCCCCTTAGACTACAAACTAGACTAAAAAAACCCTACTTTAAACTGCTTTTTGTCTGTGTTATTCTGATAGAAACAATACCCTACTGCCTACAGTTTATTACGGGTCCTCTCATCTGTTTTGAGAGAATTTGAGCAAGCCAGCTAAGTGTCACATCTCTGTAATAAATGAGTATTTCAGATAAAGTCTATGGAAAAACAAGGATGCTAATCATCTCATGCATTATAAACACAGACTTATTCATTCCTTACCTACTGGAAGAGGACTTTCATCTTCACAATCCTCCCAGTGTCCAAAATCAAAAGACACATGAGGATTCTGTTGACAAAAACATTGTTTGAAATACCTGCACCAATGCATAGTATGTTCAAAATATTAAATACTCTAATTTTCACTTCACCTTGTTCTTCAGAAATTTGTGCCATGTTCCTTTTTTCTCTTTCACAAGAACAATAATAGCCTCTTTATCCTTAATCACACATGTAGACTTTTCTGCAAGTATATACTGATGCAAATCCATGTCAGCCAAATACAGTTTGTCTTCTGAACGAGCACTATGTTACAAAAACAGTTAAATTAAATGCAAACTGACAGTCAAATGTTTTGTTTATTCTATTTAAATTTCTTAAACCTACCTGAAAACCACCTTCTCTTTAGAGAATTCACATTTATAGTCAGTTACATTTGCTATTTTTATCTTCACTGTAACAGTCTCTTCATTTTGAAACCACTTTACTTCTGGATACAAGCTAAAATAAAGGAAGGTTAATTGGATTTCTCCCAAAATAGAAAACAGCTGAGTTTCAGACAAGCTGTCTCACACACAGCCAGTATTTTCCCATTGGGTTACAAACAACTGGCTGAGTTTCAACACCTGTAGGTGTACTCAACCATAATTTGACACTAAGTAGTAATGTCATAAAGCACATGATAGGACATAAGCCAAGTGGCTACAAAAGCCCTGCAATCTCCATTTTTGGAGAAGTACATCTATTAGTTCAACTCAAGGGAGACACTCCATTAACTTTGATATCCAAAGGAATCAAACTTAATGCCTCTTTTAAAGATGCTATCACAGTCTAATCTTGAAGTGACAAAGGGAAAGGCAGAAAGACCAACCTCAAAGACAAAGTAAACTTAACTGACCACAAATACACACTTCTTATCAAGATTTTTAACTGCTAATTCTACAGATGTTATGCTTCAAGCTTCCTCTGAATGCTTAAAGGTTTTAACCAGTAAAAGATAAATTGTATTTGGAGACTGCAATAACTGTTCATTCAGGTTACTTCCCTTATCATATTCTAAGATAGTTAATTAGTTAATTAGATAGTTAATTAATTTAACTGCTAAGCCATACCTCAATGTGTATTACATAATGGAAAAGATCTTAAACTCTGGTACTTAAGCCGCAGAAGGAGATACATGTGGATTCAGTCACCCTACCAAGAATTTTTCCAATAGGCTAAAATACAAAATACTCCTGGCACTTGCACAAGAAAGTGTGAAGTCACTCATAAATAGCATTAATAGGCAGCAGAAAAAGAATAGGCCAGGGAAGGGAGGCACTGCCTAGTCCCAAAGCATGTAAGAAATTAAAAAACTTATCAGGACTATCTGTTGACTGTTCACAAAACACACCGAGGATGTCCTTCAGCATACTCATAATCAAAACTTAAAAATTTAGCATTCATTTCCATGGCATGTTTCTCAGATTATCAACAGGAACTGTCCTACTGTCCTTTTTTTGTAAAAACAAACAAAACCAAAATCACATGAAGGGAGAGACACAAAACTGATTAATCTCATTAAATACCAATTCACAGAGACAGAAGGGTAGGAATTACAAATGAGACGTCAAATAGGACAGTCTTAGGTTAAAACATAACCTGGACAAGTGCAAGTCAGAGTTTACACCCATAGACTGAGACAAAAAAGTGTTTTGTTTTCATTCACTTCCTAATATGATGGTGTCCAATCAAAGATTACGTAATTTCAACAGATAACAGTTAGATTCCAGGAGTAAGCAAAAGAGCAATTTAAAATTACTTAAGAGATTCATGAGATGATGTGTGTATATACACACTCATCTAAAAGCAAAAAAGTCATCTCTCAGCTCAACACTGATAACACAGAATACTTCCATCTGATATTACATCTATTTACTCAGAAAACAGATAATCTCAGTAGGATGACTGTCCAGTTTGGCAGTTCACATAAAGCAAGCATGGGAACAAATCACTCTGAATTTTGGTACCATTTGCGCTGATGCAGGGTAGCCTCTTCTGCTTTTTTAGTTTGAGCAACACCATCTAAAAAATATGAAATCCAGAAAGATGCTAAAGAAACCAGATACTTCCAGAATACCCCAATACCATCATAAATATAACCTGCTCACAAACAACAACTGCAAGACTATATTTGGCATTTATATTGGTCACTTCCCATTTGAAAAGATTTCATAAAGTTCATAATTCATATTTTTAGCTAAGAAAAATTATCGTTTGTATAAGAATTTAAGAAATACCACCACACCAAAAATGCAATTTTTCTAGTTTCAAGGCATTTATCTGAAACCTGAAATATGTAATTTTAGGAACTGACTATGAGTTTCCAGCATGAAAGAACTAATACTGACATTACCATCACAGCTTGAAATACGGCATTATAGTCACTCTACTACACCAGGAAAAAAAAAAAACACCTCCTACAATAAGTATTCCAGGATCTTATTTGACTTCTATCTGCTGCAATTTTTTAATCACTCAGCTTTCATTGCTCCAAACCGATGTGCCCAGCTGCTACCAGATCATCCTCTGTGCCCCTTCGATGACTGACAAAACCAAGATCTTTTAAGCCTTTACTGACTGACCTTGAGCATTAAACATACAAAATAATAATTAAAAAAAGGCATTTTCTACCAGCCTGAATCTCAGGAGAAAAATGAATGTCCCACAGGACAATGTTGACTTTTTCCTCATCTTTCAACAGATTTCAACCTCTTCAAAGCCTATGGCCTTTGACAGTAAAATGCTCATCCTCTCTACAGGAGAGATTTCCTGCTCATACATTCCATTCAGAGCAAAACAATTGAGTCTCTCAAGGACAGAGTATTCCCCAAATCACAATACTGCTGTATTAATAGGGTTTACTCTCACAGCATTTCCAGGAGGCTAACTATAAGATATTTGTGGCTTATGGTAAACATTACCTATACGGTGCTACTCTGTACACTCAGAGGAGTCTGCATTTGGTAAAATGACTTTTAGGCTAACATTTAAGCATGTTAATTTAGTAACTGTTTTTAAATTTTTTGGAAATATATTAAGATTTACCACATGGATGATTCTCAAAAGTAGTCTTAGAAGAATTACAGTTTTCAGTAGAATTTCCTTGTATTGACATATTCTGTGGATTGGACCCATTCTCTGGACCAGCTGTATCCTTGTTTATGCTCCTGAACACAGAAAAAGACATTTAAAAAAGAAATGGCTTAAATATGTTTAGTATTTAGAAGATTCCTAATCATAGTTGGAAAGCCTTTTGAAATTAAATTTTTCATTCTAGTATACACAAAATAATAGAACACAATGCACTTACAGCAAACTGAAAAACTCATGACAGGACTGCTGAACTTCAGGAATTCAGTAAGAAGCACTTATACAGAAATCCAAGTTAGGAGAACATTTAAAATTCTGATGGTACCAGGATTTCCTTTTTATCATAAAAATCTACTGGCCTTATTGTGTATGATAGACATGGATAGGAAAATTCTTTCTTTTCATGAAGAATTTCAGTAGGTTTGGGATAGTTCTGATCATATTTCATTCCGACTTGGAAAAAGCAAAAATTTCTGAATACTCAAAAAGTTCTTCATTTATTAGTAAGAAACCTCTGGCTTCCCAGCTGTACAGCTAGGGGCTTCACCAGCTGGACTCCAGATTCACGCAACATTCCAGAGTCAATCAACTTGAGAACTCAGAAACAGGCACCATGACTCTCCTGTGTAACAGCCTTGGAAGTTTCTGTCAAAATATTACTGAGAAGAACACAGCGCTGAGTAATTTTTGAAACACTGAGTCACCTGTCCAAATGAAAAATAGTTTTCTTCATTATCTCCAAATACCTAGTAGCATAAGAGGACTGAAACCGGTCTAGTAAAGCCATCACCTAGTGTTTCAGTCTGAATAAATAAAAACATTTAAGTTACTTCATATGGAAGATGTAGTATTAAGCGCCTGTTATGCAGAACTGACATCTTACCTTAATTACTTTGGAGGCAAATTAGTAGATTAAAGTAAAGGTATCTCTCATTTAAGATTAACCACTTTCACCTTAAAAAAAATGTATATCAACTTTTCCAAATAATTCCAACTAAACAATTATTTGAGGCTAGAATTATAGAATCATTAAGGTTGGAAAAGACCTTTAAGATCATCGAGTCCAGCTGTCTACCCAACATTATCATGACCACTAAACCATGTCCTGAAGTGCCATGTCTAGACAAAACTCAGCACAGTAAATTCAATTCATAGTACTTTTTTTAGAAACTATTTCTGAATTATATACTTGAAGGCATCAAACACTTTTTGTAAAAGTGAAGTTTCCTAAAATTTAGTGAATAGGTTTGGAAAGCCAAAGTCTGCAAGAACCTAATCTTAAAGCAACCAAAGTTCTACAGAAATATTTAATTATTCACATGCCGCAACCAACATATAACTGCATATTCTGCAACAAGGAGATGACACTCGTGCAAACTCCCACACTTTTCAACCTAAGTCTGGTACTGCTGCAACTTTGGAAACACTTGCAAAGAGGAATAGCCTGTGTTTCTTGAACACCATTCATCAGGATTCACTGGAGTATTTGCCCGGTCTTCACAGGATGATATCCAAAGATCATGTAAAGAGACTGAAGGATCTAGTGCTTTGCTAGAATAGTCAACAAGGCAGTACATTAGAGAGCTGCCTATGCATTAGAGATGGGTTATTACCTCCTCCATTATCATGGGAGAAGGCCCAGAGGCAGAGTGCCTTTATTCATAACTGATGGATTATCCCAAAGCAAGGATATCACTTGTATCCGTATCATCCCGGAGATGAAGATATGAGCCATTTTCTTTACAGAACAAAAATGGTTAAGGCAGTTAAGAATGAACTTTATCTTGCTGACAAGTGCAGTTTGCTATCTGAAGAGTTCTGGCTATGCACGAAAGGCCATGCAGCCTGTATGTATATGCGAAGGTCAGCTGGTTTAGAAGACAATATACCTGGGAGGAACAGAACAACACTTTCATTCTGGTCACAGAGATAAGAGCCTTGCACTGCAGTGACAAACCACAAGCAATTAACTGAAGAATCCCGTTGGCTTTTGAACTCAAGAGGCAGACTGATGAGCAATCATAAGATGACCAGCACTCTGTAAGCAAGGACGGACAGCTGAACGGCTGAGGCAAGAGAACAGCAAACGTACCCGCTACACTGAGTGCTGTGCTTGATGCACTAATGGGAGGTGTTTTGGGCTGCTGCTGTCAGGCAGGAGGAGTTCTGCAGTACAGACAATTCACCAAGTACTTCAGAGAAAAATGACTATTTTAAGAATGGCATGGAAAGTATCCGTTACCTTTGTGTTATTTTATAAAATCTTTTCCTGGGCCGATGCATTTGTTGATGCAATTATCATGACCAGAGAAAAACAGGATGATATAAATATTATGGATACCTTCGTAATGAGCCATACTCATAGCCATGAAGAACAATAGTTAAAAGACTACTGTATCACACACAAATCCTCGACAAAACACAGAGTAATACAGGAAGCTTGTTGAACTGGCACAGATTAACGGGAGGCAAAGTGATCTACCACATACTAAGTAGTATAAATTTCTGTTATGAAATTTAAATCTGCAAGGAAGCATCCAAAATCCACACAACCAACATGGAACTATTCATATTCTGCAAAAGGGAGAAGATATGCCTGCAGAAAACAAATGAGGTTACTCAGTCAACTTCACCTTACAGAAGGGCTCTTTGAGCTCCCGTAACTTAAATAGTACCTTACTACAAACAAACAAACAAAAAAAAAAGAGACTGCAGTCAGTTCTGAAAGTTTCAACAGTAGTATCAGGCTTATTGAATCCGAAAAAAGTAATCCAAGCAGTTGCACTACAAGTATCTCTGATGGAACCACTGCACGCAGAACCACAACCAAGTTACCTGGTCTCCAGCACTACGTGCTCTGGTGACCCTTAGGAGGTTACCAACCTTCCTGTTCAGTAACAACATGAGAGAAAAAATAAAATCAAAAAGACTGTGCTTGAGGTAGCAGAAATCTCAGAGCCTAGGAGTTCTCTCTAAGGAATAAAACCTGAAAACAAGCATTCCAAGCATCACCAGGGCAAGCACTGTTCTCAAATACAGATTTTTAAAGTGGAACAAAATATGGAGAAAAGAAAATAAATCCTTTCGTTAAGATTAAACTGCCATACAGAAAAAAGGTAGGAACCTCAGTCTAAGACGGAAATACACTAGGGAGGGGGTTAGGCTTCCTCATCTTGTTTCTGTGACTTAGCCAGTCAGAAACAGCCTTATTTAACTGGTATTGAAGCAACCTTTTTTTTCGTTTCTGAAGCACTATTTATTCTCTGAAAGAAAATACCTGAGATTTCTTTCTCCTTGTAAATATTAAAAAAAAACCTTGGTTGGTCAGACAACAGCATTTAAGAAATATTTTCAATAATGGCTCTCCAAACTGAGGAACAAGTGGTTAAAGAAACTCCTGAACAAGAAAACACACTGAGGTCAGAATGAAAAAAAGCTACAAGTGTCTTGCTCATAAGCGTTTCAAATCAAGGGTCCTGGGATCCCTTCCAACACATATATATATATGCAGGTCTACAAGTTCACAAGGCAAGAGAAAATAAATTTTACTGTTTTTTTCAGTGCTGTTACTATAAAAACCATCAAGTAGCCACATTCATTAAATGTATGGCCCTAATCCTTTTAAAGTAAACCATTTACATTTTCCAGCTTGAACTCTGCAGTTGTACAAACACTAATAATACACTTTCTTGTATTGACTGATAAGCATTCAAAAAAACCCCACAAATCATAATAAAAGATAACAGAACAGAGTTTGAATTCAGACTCCATATTCTTATGATAAACTTGACTATCTCCATCAAATACTCATTTAACATCTTCTAGAATTGATACTTTTCTTTCCATGGCGGTCATGTGGCTAAAAAATGCTTAAAAGAAAGCAGACATATCACAAACACTACTGTTTAAATGAAAATCACACTCAGTAACACTAATCACAAAAATACCCAGTTAGAATTACATAACAGAATTTCGCTCTTAGTGAACTATATGCTGAAAAAAAAATTGTAAACACTTACAAAGGCTCCAAGTTCTTTGCATGATCTAATACTGCCATGTGTCCGCACAACTTCTGAACTTGTGTTATGTGTTCTGGATTGTCAGCTCCCAGACCCGTGGACAAAATTTCAGATCGAACGTTGTATTCATTGACCGACATCTTCAAATCTGAAATCCTGGTAACTCGGACCTTAAATTACAAAACATACTAAATGGAACCCCAAGTTCATAAACAGTCTCTCCAACTCTAAGCTGTTCTTTAACTAAAACTTTAAACATAACCTCATTTGTATGAACCCATAAGCAATTACTTTTCTCTGATTTTCAAACAGAGACCTACTTACATTCAATTGTTTTCAAAGTATCACCATCTTGTTCTTTGTGATACTGGCTCAAGTAACGAGTAGCTAGTCCTGTCTAACAGAACTAAGATGACAATGAAGTAAGCAATCCTAGCCCTTATTGTAAAAATTGCAGCCAAAATACACACCACAGTTAACTTCTAGATGCAAAGAACAATAAAACTGCTGGATGGGTACAATAAGAAAAATTCTAAGCAAAACCAACAGCACAGAAATCGGAGAAACGTTAAGATATACCATACGGGAAAGGAACCTACTAAAGAGAATTACTCCCAGATCATTTTCTCTTTCCACTTGATTTTTCATCTGACTAAATGGTTGGATGGAAAACATAGCACAATGCACTTTGAAGCACAGGAATCACTTGTACTGTTTAGCAGGACCAAGCAGGTGCAAGAGGCACATCACAATCCTGAAATATAGGGAGGCCCTTTTGACTTGTCCAGATGATAAAAATAAATAAAAATCCCTCAATTTGAGCTACCTTTGCTAACAATCCTGCACAGAACTTGTTGCTTATAGAACTAAGTTACATCTTAACAGACATCATAAAAACGCAACTAGCTTGTTCATGTCAATAGTAAAGGCTTAAAAGGCATTTGATTTTTTTGTCTGATGTTAACTGTAACAACAGAGTCCTGCCTTTCCAGAGAACTTCTTTCAAATAAAACACAGCCATCAGGTAGTCTCCTACCCGCAAGTTTTGGGAGAATAGAATACTCAGAGGGAACATCATCACATGGATGACATACTCTCTTAACTTTTCCCTAGCTATCGCTTTCCAGTCAGCACTACCAACATGAATACTTGGGTCCAGGCCAGTAACGCCTTTCTTACGGGCTGGGGAACTGACAGAAGAACAATACAAACATGGCACTGATTATTACATTTTAATTTCAGGAAAGCCTAGCAAGTCAACTCAGAGAACCAATAATTAAAGCCATTTCATCACATGTCTCAGATTACTGCAATGAGAAGATATAAAAATAAAATCTTAGTATCTGAAAGGTCAGAATCACAGCCTTTATAGCCAATTGATAGACCTCTTTTGCATGCTAATAGAAAGAAATTCAGTTAATGAAGACAAAGTCACAACACTATGCATTAAGAACCAAGAAGTCTTCTTGAGGTAAAGTTAAGCTGTAAAAAAAAAAATTTAGACTAAAACTAACTCTAAACTAATACAAGAACCACCCAAGACAGCAAAGACTCAGAAATATAAACAGACTAAATTAAGTCTAGTATAACAGGTCTTGGATATCAGCAAACAATCTTGGAGGATCAAAGTTTCATTATTTCAGAGGAATGTGTGATGAACTACAGAACTGATTTTACAAGACAAAACCATGAAAACTATTATTTCCAAAATACACTTGTTAACAACTTTGTGGAATTGTCTGGATGACATTTATAATTAATTTGGCGCTTTGTTACTGGCACATATCCAGCCCTCCAGATTCATAGCTCAAGTTTTAGTCAGTCATGTATTCCACCTATATCCAAGCATACATATTTATCACAGAATAGTTGAGGTTGCAACTGACCTCTGGACATCATCTTGTCCAACTTCCTAGCTTAAGCAGGGTCACCTAGAATCGGCTGCCCAGGACCATGTCCTGATTGCTTTTGGGTATCTCCAAGAAATGGGAGACCCGAAAACTTCTGAGCAGATTGTTCCAGTGCTCAGACACCATCACATCAAATTAAACAGTATTATGTGAATACCACACAATACAATTAAAATAGGAACAGATAGAAGGGAAAAGAAGAATGGGTGCTCCTGTTGTAAAGAAGTTTAGATACAGGTATTTTGTGATGCTATAATTCTATACTTACCATTGGGTCAACCCAAGCTGTGTTTCCCAAGATATGTACTATTTTTGCTTCATGTAGTTTTCCTTTAATTTTGTGATGAATATGATGAGTTACCTAGGAAAAACAAGTTTTCACTGCACTTGAGATGTAACTTACCATTAACTATAACGAAACAATCTTCTGAGCTTAACAATGAAAAGTGTGTTCAATCAATAAAGCCAGTTTTGAGTAAATTTGTGAAATACTCCAACTTTCCTGTAGGTTAAAACAGTATTAGTCTTTAAGGAAGGAGCTTCCTTAATAGAAGAGTACTTAAACACAGGTCAATTCACAGAGTCACCCTTCTTCCCCTGTTACACTCCCCACAGATTCTAAACCAGCAATAACTTGCTCTGGAAGAAGCCATTTAAATCATAGAAAAGAAAATCTGATAAATCTCACTTGTTTGTTTTCCTACAGAATAATAAAGAAAACTGACATAGAATCTGGTCCAATAGCAGATACTTTGTGGTAATACTAATAAGCAATGAAATTTGATAATTAAGTTTGCAGTTTGTAACTGTTTTCTTGTAAAGAGTAACACACAGAGAAATTAAAGAATACAAAGGAAATACCATACAAAGCATGATAAATATTACCTCTGGGTTCCACTCAACTTCATTATCAATGGGTTTCACTCTACAAACTACAAATTCCACAGCCTGAGGTGGCAGGCACTGAAACTTCGCAGGTAAGTGAAGCAGCTTGTAGTTCTGAACTTGACTTGTTCTGCCTTCATCTACGTATTTAATTTTGACACTAAAGAACAAATTGTCCTCCTCTTTTGGAGAAATCTCTACCACCTGAACCCTTTATACAGGAGGAGAGGAAACACAGAATTATTACCCATATAATCAGTTATAAAAAGCTTTTTAATCTACTCTTGTTTTTAAAAAAGGTATTTTCATAGTAAAATATCTAACTCTGCAAGTGCACAGGTAGTCATTCTGGTTTTGGTAATTTAAAAGAGTATGTGATAGCTTTTAAAGAATGATTTGAATAGCAGTGATTTTTTTTGCTGGTTTTGGGAGTGGGTTGACCACTTTTAACCTGAAGAGTTAAGGTTTTAAATTACTTTGTAAAAAAAGTGAGCATGAACAATTTAAACATTTTTACCTGTGAAAAAGTGTCTTCTCACATAGTCCATAAAATGCTAACTTCTCCACATTCTTAACAGAAATTCGATTACTAGATTTCTTAAAATACTCATTAATTTCTTCAGCTAGAATTTCATATTGGTCCTTTTGTTTATCTACAATTCGACCAAAGTAGTTTGTTGCATTTACAACGTGGAGAGGCAGTATCTGAGAAACGTAAAATACATAAGAAAACAGGAGGATTTGGACAATTTCTGAAATTAATGAAATGTAAGCCCACAGAAGTGACAGAAGTGCTGCTACATACAGAACATAAACCTTCTTCCCATAGAACAGGAATCTTCAACGTAGAAGACACTCTGAGCCAAATTTGGAATCATTTGCAAAACAACTACAATTCAAACTAAGGATTAAGGAAATCTGGCACGCTTATTTAGGCAAGGGAGAGGGGGAAAAAACCTGAAAAACAACAAACATCTAAGAGATATAGCAACACATACTACAGTAATATTAATGTAGTATGAAAAAAAAAGTTATGGGCTACGTAGCTACGCAAGACCTGTCATCTTGGTACTCAAAGCTGAGATAAGTAACAACTTACTGTCACACATCCAGGCACTTTTATGATTTTATCTGGTATATTCTGGGGCACATCAATTTGCAAATTAACTCGATGACGATCTGGACATGCTGTTCTATTCCTGCACATTAAGAAAATGGTTTTAGAAAAAAAAAAAAAAAGTCCTCTATTTTCAGTATTAAACTGTTTTGATGTTACTTAGAACAGATTTAAACAATAAAATTTGATCATCCCTCAGTATTAAATTTGTGTTTTAAATAGCACCAATGGACTCTGGGGGTTAGCCAGAAATGGCCCAAAAGCCATTGGAAAATTTTCTACAAGAAGCAAAAAAATATCAGAGAACTTGTTTCAGAGTAAAACAAGCACTAACATTGAAATTTTTACTTGCAACAACAGGTATCCACACTAGAAGTCATACCTGAGAACAGTTTAGCTTCCTCCTTACAATTTAGTTACAGACAGTTCAGAAAAGTCATCATTTACTTACTCACTCAAGAGGGACAGGAGACAACAGGGGAAAGAGCACAGCACAAACCCTGTGCAATTATGGTTAGAATACTAACCAAAACAATGGCTTAAAGTTCACTCGAGTACATCTAGAGAGGAGATACAGTGAATTACGCTATTGTGTCAGACTATGTATGATTGGTAACCAGAATAACGTGTTTTCATAAAAGAGTGTAAGAAAGTGCAGAAGTGATGAGGAAAAAAAATCATGATCAAAACCTCATTTGAAAAAAAGCATCTAATGGGAAAATTCATCAAGGAAGTAGGAACAGTCACCATTCAGGGTGTACAGTGCCTTCCTGAGTCAGTATAGGTGTCAAGAAAAGTTGGTATTTCCTTACTTGCAAACCCCAAATGTTTTAAGATAGGCACACAGTGGCCTTGAAAATTTCTTGTCTTCTTCAGCTTCTAGCATCTTGGCAGTAAGATCAAACAGTTTGGGTGGAATTTCAGCTTCCGCACGCTGCAAATAGTGCAGGATCGCAAGTGCATGACATGCACTGTTTTCTGTTAGCAGAATAACCGACCTTGCCTTTGTATATTCGTGATCCACAGAAGAAACCTAAAAATAATGTATTTAAAACCTTTTATGTATCCACAGCTTACTAATCAGATGTAATATTAGCACAGTAAGGATTTCTGCAAACCTTCTTCACACTACAGAAGTTGTCTGAGAGGCTGTGTAGACGCTGACTGAAGATTCTTGGAGAAGGAAAACTGAAATGTACCACGCAAGTTGCATCCGTAATTCCCAAAGACTGCATGCAGTCATCTGTTAAAACTAAGCACACATTTTATACACGCATAAGATAACTGTAATACTTGTGGAGTATTAGCAAAGTCAGTTTCCTTCTCCCCATCCACCAACTTAAGAATTCAGGAAAAGATCTTCTCCCAATACACTTCCGTAAGACATATTGCTTCAGTTAATACACTTCATATGCACACCGCAGAAACAGCATTTCATGTTAGTCTCTAGTAAACCAGCATAATTCCACATCTCGTAGCAGTACCATGGAGTAAATAACTGCCTACGGCCAAAGTGCTTCACAAGGTTAAGCCAGAACACACCTGAAGTAATACAGGAATGCTAACACCTTTGTATGAACTTACGAAGTAGATGCATTTAAGTCAATCTTGCTTTTAACATATGAAATGAAAAAAAAAAAAGTTGGAAACTAGGTCTTTGCTACTTCAAATAACTTGAAAAATAAAACCTACCAGGACATATGCAGTGAGTCTTCAGAGTTTCTAAATTATTTCAAACTGAAAATATTCTCTGTAGTAGGAGACAGGTACAAAATTATGGAAATTCTCTGAAATTACAAGTAGTTCTTTTAATTAATGCATCCAAAAAGTCTCCTTTATGTTCTCTCTAATAAGTAAGGTTTTCCCTCACAGCAGTTAACCCTGGGGCCCAGGAACACCACAGAAGAAAACAGGCTAGCTGTAGCACTGATAAAGCAGTAACTAGAAAGAATTCATATGGAACTGACATTGTGGAAGTGATAAGATAACCTAGTGTAAGCATTTAGTGTCAAGTATGAGTCACCATGAAGACAACCAACCAGACAAAAAGAAAATACTCACCTAATACAACATGAGAGCCAGAAATACACTGTTTTGTCCACTGCTCTAAGATAAACTTGAGATTAGACTCACTCTCCTTATGTATTTTCAAGGAACATATTGAGTTGCTCTTCAGTGCCTGGATAACAAAGTTAAAGGTTGTATGTTCTTCCAATACAGCAATAACTGCTCTAATAAACAGTATATCTTATTAGTATCTAAGAACATGCAGGCCCATGTTTCAGTTTCTCAGAAAAAGCACTAAAACCCCCTCACTGATCTACTGCCACTTAACTGGCGTCAATACAGTATTCTCAAAAGGCTTTATGTATTTGTCAAGTTTCAAGTTGACAAATTAATCACTACAAAAGCTTTGGTTATTTGGCAGACCATTTAAGATATTTCAAGCTGCTGTACACAAGGAGTACTATAAACAGGTTCAATACTTTAGCCTCACCAAACACTCTTAAGTGGCGGCATGGTTTTGATATGCTTGAAGAAATTAACACTCAAATATGCAAAGAAAGTGTGTTAGAAAGTCACGGGACTAAAACAGATTCGCTTCCATTAACAACCACCAAAGATTAAAGGTTTCATATACACTAACATTTACATAATAAGAGTCCTTTAAATATCACAAAATCTATTGAGCTTCTGGATGGGAATACATTCCCATGTTTCAGGACTAACAACTCTTCCTATGACATCTGAACAATCCAGCCACACAGGCTTTTGCCATTCCATCCTTGAAGCTATCACTAAATGTTTTAATCCTAGTATTTTCCCAGTTTCCCTACTTTAGTAATACCAGCCCGATAACCTTATGCAGGGTTAACAAACTGCTGCCCATTTCTTGCTTCCCAGCCAAATCGGACAGTGCTCTTTCTTTACACTGTCGAAGGACCAAACAGACAAAATACAAAAGAGATTTTTCTGTTGCTACGTTGTTATGCGTATTAATTGCTATAGTATCTGAAGAAAGAACTATTGCAAGAAAATTCCTTCTTAGTCTCCACCTCTGAAATGCAGAGTATACGGTCTCACAAGAAAGGTCAGAAACTGGAGAACATTCTATTGAAGATAGTTTTGAAGCAGTTTTATGCCAGCTTTTAAGAAAATAATATATTAAGTATGCTATCTTCCCCCTATGCCCTATGACTCAAAACTTAACCAAATTCTAGTAGACTTCCACAGGAAGACAGAAAATGTTTCTTTCAAATCGGAGAAACAGTCTTCTACAATTTCAACTACTCCAGAGTAGTAAGCAACAGAACAGAACTTCTTAACACAGTGGCTTAAGGTCTTCCTCTCCAACAACACTTCTGGGAACAGTAAAAAAAAACCAAACCAACACAAAACCAGAACAAGCAACAAACAAGCCCCGTTCTACCCCCTCAAAATAAAACAAGCAAACAAATTAGCCCACAAAAAAAAAAAAAAATCCTCCACCAAACCCAAACATGGAAAACAAATGATAGAACTTTTACTGGGGAAAAAAAAAAGCCAATTTGATCCAACTCAATTCAACCTGTCAGACAGATCATAGTTAGAATGCATCCATTATTAAACTCTTCTGCCAGATGTTCCTGTCAGGTTTTCTTCCAAT
Organism: Baryphthengus martii; assembly: GCA_013396935.1. NCBI lineage: Eukaryota > Metazoa > Chordata > Aves > Coraciiformes > Momotidae > Baryphthengus > Baryphthengus martii. The sequence goes on from VWZK01011244.1 coordinate 75,720, forward strand.
TGCCAGAAAGGCAAGGCTGGGGTTGTATTTAGCAGAAGTAATGAGCTTCCAAATTCACACTCTTTATTCTCAGAAGTCAAGATATTTTAGTTTGCTATACCTTAACAATTAGAAAAAAAAGCACTTACCTATGTACATTTAAAAACTTTCTTACCTTATGAACCATTTCTGCTTCATTTACTGAATTAGTGAATACCAGCACCTTCTGAAGATTATTATGGGTAAAATCCAGTATTTTGAGTAACACAGCTGTTCTCTCACTGTTCGTGCAAGGCTGCACGACCTAGAAGTACATATAAAACTGAGGGTTGATAATTCATGTAATCCATACTTATTTTACTATATAATTCTTCCTTTCAATAAGCACTAAACTTTGTTACATAACACCAAAGAGAATCCAGTAAATGGTAGCTTCAGCAAGTGCTAGGTTTTCTCTTAAATTTCCAGAGGATACAACTCTCACAAAAGGTATGCATTTAGGGCAGCTTCCAAAAGCTTAATTAAAGTCTATCACAATCAAAATCTCACATAAAGATTTTTCTTTAATTTTATTTTAAGAGATTTATCAATCTTTATATTCAGCATTTTTATGTACCACTAAAAACGCTTCACACTCCAAAAGTACACTGCACTGCCTGAACTTAATCACTAAAGCATCGAATCACTGTTATTTTCAATCCTGCCAAACCATTAATTAGACTTCTCAAGGTGTTTTTTTCAGTTTCACATCAAGCTTAAAATGTCTACTATTAGATATTTGCCCAACATTCTCAATCTTCAAATTCTTACACTTTGACAGAAGAATTCAGATCACACTTACAACATTTTCTACTGTTCTTACGAGCTACACCACATTGACTGGAAATTAAATGAGAAGACACCTAAGAATATGTAAAACTTCCAGAAAGTTATAAGGTCACATTAAGTTCTGTATTGCACGACACAGCAGTAAACAAGTATTTTAGTAGCTCTGTCTTGAAATAACTCACCTTGTAGCTCTGCCATTCACAACTAACAATTCCAAAAACACTCTCATAAAATTCTGCTCACAAACGATATAATTTGCAAATACTTGACATGAAATTCAGATTCATTTGCGCTAACAATGAAATACCTGAGGGAACATTTTCACCTTAGTCCTACAAAGCAAGGTAAAAGGCCAGTGATTTAACAAAGCTCGTCCAGTCATTTAACTTGCACAGATCTTCTAAGAGTTGCCTCAGTTCATAGATGGGAGGCACACCTTGACATTCTGAGTCAGGACTACATGCTTAAAAAAATCAGTCTCATATACTGACCCCAATCAGTAAAAACAGAAAAATATCTTAGTAAATCAACAGTGACATCATCCTCAAGTACTTACCTGTTCCACATTTCCATAGATTGAAGCTTCTTCCATAGCTGTTATCACAATGTAAGGATCGTTCATGAACTCCTTTATCAAGTGTGTCATATGTTTATTCCAACGAGTTCCAACAGCAATGATCTGATGCGGTGAATATTCTCGCTTTTCAGTAATAACAGCTTTCTTGTAACAATCTAATATAGTAAACATCTATGAAGAAAAAAAAGAGTCCTTTTCTATCCTCTTATACTACTGCAGTAAGCACGCAGCAGTGTCAGATTCTGCCCAGACAAGATGGAAAAAAATCAGGATCTGTTCAAATCTGGAAANTTTTTGTCACAAAAACACCACCACAGCAAAGCAAATTTCACATCCCCAAATGAAGTGTTTGGCTTGTGCACTTTTATCCTACTATTTAAATGACTTCTGAAGGAATAAGAAAGTGACAGGCCAGCATGAAGGAACAGCATGTGCATGCACACAGGATCACAATGTCAGATTTTGCCCAGAGAAGATGGAAAAAATCAGGATCTGTTCAAATCTGGAAAATACTAAGCCTATGTAAAAGTAGATCCAAGAGGTCAGAGGTAGTCAGCAAAAACTAGAAGGTAAGCAGAAGATAAGCCCAACCTGCCAATAGAGTAATTTGAAACACAAAAAACCCCAAAGTGCCATAAAAAAATTTGTAAAAAAACAGAAGTCACTAAGAATAAATATATTTCTGATGATATCTACCTTACGTAAGTGACAAGCAGTCCAGTTACAGAACAATATCAGAATTTCTGGCAAAGCACTACCATTCTAGGGCTCTGCCACAACTCTAAGACATCTCTCTCAACCGCACACTAAACTTACTCATAGCAGTAATGTTTCTAACAATGCAATGTTTCTGTAACACAATGCTTTACAAGAGCTGCAATAATCCAAATATTTTCAAACAATCACTTCACCTGAAAGAGAATCTCTTCTATTCTCTATTTGAGATTGATGCTGTTGAGAGGCTGAGAGTATCTTACAAAAGTGGCAGATACGTGCACGGTATTTTACAAACTACCTTTCCCAGAGTCTTAATGTAAACCTGCACTCTGTCTGAAGTAGTACAGAAACACTAAACAGAAAGAAGGAAATATTCCACTAGATAAAGATGACATTTTATCTAATTTATGACTTGATATTTGTTGCTACAAAGGCACATTTAACAGCTTCACATATAGCAAGTTGGACAATCTATCTCCATTAAAACGTTTCTCTAGCTTTTCAGTTAGAAATACAGCCCTTTAGTCTCATCACCAACTTTTAAAGAGGTTTTAAAAATAATTTAAAAAAAAATCTATGAGTGAAAAAAGCATGTAAGCTGTTTTTTGCATATTGATGTAATATAAAAACCCCACTTTCTTTACTGTATCAGTAAAAACTGTTACAGTATACACATCCTTGTTGACATGAAACTTCATGCGGTTCCTTCTTCAAAATTCTCTGAGGAAGGAGAAGCTTCTCCTTTTGCCTGCATTGACATGAAGGCCCAAGACTATCTGATCATTCACTTCTGCCTTTCCTTCTATAGAGACTGAGGAGCTTGCCAGTGAAGACAGTTTTTGAATTGGAACTGTTCAAACAGCGCTGATAAGAGAGAAAGGGAAGATCCTCACAGACAGATGATCCAAGTCTTCAACGTAGATTAAGAGATCCCTACACTGAAACTACCGCTACCTAGCAGGACAAAACAGCTCTCTAATTTATATATGAAAAAAAAGGGAGATCAGATTTAACAGATTACAGCACCACTTTTCCAGTGTGTAATTTCTGATACGATTTTTTTTCCTGCTTTCTTCTCAACTCCACCACAGAAGTTCAGGAAGGTTGGTTTCTTTTCATTATGTGCCACTGTTTAAGACAAATACACAACTGGGACAGCATTTTACCAACTGAACATCTACGCCATTTACCTGTTCAGTAGCATCAGAGAACAGTAGCTCAGTCTCATCAAGAACAAGGTGGCAAAGTCTACAAAATAGTAAGTTGTGATGTTCAAACAGTCTTAGGAGGCTATACGGTGTAGTTACAATTACTTCACCTACAAGCAAGAAGAAAAGATTATTAACTTGTAACTTGAAAGAATACTAGTAAGACACCACAGGACATGGCAGTTCTATTAAAAAGGTCACATTTGCATTTCAGATAGTTCACTCTGAAGTTGGGAGGTTGTTTTATTTTTTTAAAATAGAGAACACTGAACTCCATTTTCTTACTTCTGGTAAGTAATTCTTTGTTTACTTCTATTATTCTACCCCTACATGTCTTCAAAACGTGAGGGAGGGAAACTCCGAGTTTTTGCATGAGAGAATGGTCTGAACGTTAACAGGTTTACAGAGCAGAATGTCATTTCATTTTCCAAGAAGATAGTGGAATCAGAGACAGGAATTTCAGAACCATGCAGACAGAAGGTACATATTTAAATACACACAAGGGCAGCCTTTAGAAGAGTTCAGTTTTCAAAACAGACTTAAGCTAAAATGTATGCCTTATTATCTACACACGTCTCTGGGTGTGTAGATAGATATATAAAAAGATACAAATCTGTGCAAGTCTACCAACAGATTTACTAGTAAAATATCTGAATTCATCCACCAGGCTCTTAAACTTGAATGATGGCTTTAAGAATGCAAATTGCAGTTTTATCTGTATTTCTTGTTGCCTTGCAAAAAAAATAAAAAGCCATTAAAAACCCCCACAGTTATCAATTAAGGCTTACAAAAAGACTAAAGAAAAATAAATGTTTTAAGTAAACACACCTAGACTAGGGCAAGTCTTCCAACAGGTCTGTACTTATACATCTCTATTTCCTCTTCTGTGGAGTAACCTCTACATACTATTGAAGTTATATGAACAAACTACTTTCAATTGATTGCAATAAGGAAGTTGGAAAGCACCACTTAAAAAAATCAACTTCAAACTAAAATCTAAATTGGACATCTGTGCAACTTTGTCTGCAGAGAATTATTACCTCCTTTTCAATCCTTTACTTTTCCAACATTCATTTCAGAGCAGTGAAGAACTGTGCTAAGGGTAAGCAAGCAGTAAAACAGCATCAAATGTGCCCCAAACATCTGTAAATTTCAAAAAATAAAACCCATGTACCTGAAATATTTACATATTTCTTTAAAATATTTTTGGATATCACACACACACATTACTGTGGTGGGCTGACTGTGGCCAGCAGCTAAAAGGCACACAGATGTTTATTCACTCCTCCTACCCACAGTGAGGCAGAGGGAAGAAAAGGAAATGCCCAAGTCATGAGCTGAGAAAAAGACAGAGTAGTAAGGGAAGGCAAGGGGAAGGGGGGGAAACGATGCAAAGGCAACCACTGGCAACATCCCACAAGCAGTCAGATGCCCAGTCACTCATCAGATCATCCCCACTGCTCAAGTTTTTCTGGCTGAGTAACATATAGCACTGCTGTGTATCACTTTGGGGCAGCTGTCCAGGCCGTGTCACTTCCCAGGTTCTTGCTCACCCCTACTCACTGGGTGGCAGATTGGGAAAAAGAATTCTTGATGCTGTGCAAATGTTGCTCAGCAACAGGTAAAACACTGGTGTGTTATCCACACTGTTCCACTTACAAACCCAAAACACAACACCATACAGACTATGAAGAGAATTAACTCCATCCCTGACAGACCCAGTACTTCTGTCCACCAACGGACACTCATCTATCAAAAACCCACTACGATAAAATCTGGTTCAAAATCAAAAAAGTCCATGACTAATCCTAATTCAGAATGATCTTCAGTAAATACCCACCACTAATTTGGTTCAAATATAACTTACAGAACTTTAAAAAAGATGCTGAACATGTAGATATTCAAACAGCTTTAGTATCATTTACTGTTAAACAGCACTACTGAAGCTTCATGTATTACTATAGCGTTTATAGCATTACAGAAATAGTTATCACTTTACAGAACAAAACACTTAGGAAGTACAAATGGCTTCTTTCACAGTTTCCTGTGATTAAGGCAGCCCACATGGTTTTCAAGCACAATTAAGAAGACAAAGTATTCTTACATCCTTGGATTTTCACACTTTGAGCTGCTGCTTTGTTCTGTCCGAGTATTACCAACATTGGATGAAGCTGTCTGGAGCATCTCCCATATGTTTTCAGTAGCTCAAAAACAAGTTGTGCCTTCTTCCGCCCAGGACATAAAATAAGTGCTAGTGGCTAAACACACGTGCACAAAATTTTACACCACAGTATTAGATAAGGGTTCAGAATCTTAATGATCATACTACTACAACATTTAGGACAGAATCACAGAATATTAGGGGGTGGAAGGGACCTTGGAAGATCAAGTCCAACTCCCCTGCCAGAGCAGGGCCCTAGAGTAGATCACGACAAAACCAAAATCCGCAATGCTCGCCTTTAAGTACTTAAAGCCTGAGGATTTCAGTACTGTATCACCTCCGAAATGCAGATTTTCCAGATGCAAGGAACCACACACTAGATTATATGGAGACAAAAAGGCCACATGCAGCAACATACAGTAAAAGGTCCAAAATGTTGTACTGGGCAACTTCCAGAGGTCCTTTACAATCTCAATAATTCTGTTTCTGTCATCTAATACAAATTAGAAAATTAATTACAATATTTAACACATCTAATATATTTTAATGACTACATGCTATCCCCTTAACAACAAAGCTTCGTGAAGTATCAAAGCAATATTAACCACCTGATAGACACTGCTTGATAAGTAAGTCTGAGACTCCCACATTCATGAAATCCACCTCTGTAAGCCTCTAAGAAGAGGGCTTATATAAACTGGCAAGCATCATGAAGATACATCAAGATCACCTTAAATGTATACATTCTAAACATCCCCTACCTTTTGGATCACCATTCTACATCTGTGCTTTAGAACAGCAAACCCGTTACTACTGTAATATATACGTACTCCATTCTTGTTTGGCAAGGCTTTGTAGCAACTTTCCAAATGCAAAAATGTAAGGATGGGTGGAATATATAAGAAAGGATCATTTCCATGATATGAGATGGTAACTACATCACATCCTCGAGCTATTGGTGGCCAACAGTATGATTCTGTGAAGTTAGGGCCCACAAACTTTTTCCGAGTAAGTTCCTATAGAAAAAGAAATTAAGAGTTCCACATGAAAACTGTGTGTTGAAACACTAACAAAACAACACTGAGTGATTTAGAATTTTCTGACCCACTACATAATAAATTCCCTTAACACATAACATGAAAAAAAAAATCTAAAAAAAAAAATCTCCTGGGTTGAGGGGTTAAATTATCGTATTAAAAAATTAAACCCCATGACTTGCAGCAGTCATTGATATACCACAAGAAATGTGTACAATTCTTAACAGCACCTCTCTGAAGCTTCATTTATTCAACCTCCTAGATGTTCCTCAGTCGAAATTAGTTATTACTGTAATATTTAGTATCTGAAGTTGGGGTATGATACTAGCCTTAAAAAGATATTCGATGGAATACATTACATCAGCATTACCTTTTTCAGCTCATCAAAAAGTGGTGCAGTTTCCAGAACTGACAATGGCTCGATTTTGTTGCTAAGAAAGACAAAGTTTCCTGCTTCACTAAGATTTTGAAAATTCTGAAAACATGTAACAGAGATGACAAAGGCAGTATTTAATACAAGAGTTTTAGCTGATCTACAACTCAAAGCATTTATTGCACGTGAAAAACATTATTTAGATAAAAAATAGCTGAAGAAATTGTACATATATTGTAAGTATAACTCATACACACTGATTTGGACTTGTGCAAAGCAATTGACACTGTCCCACACAACATCCTTGTCTCTAAATTGGAGACATGGATTTGATGGATGGACCACTTGGTAGATAAGGACTCGGGTGGATTGTTGCACTCAAAGAGTTGTGGTCAATGGCAAAGCGTCTGAGTAGAGATCTGTGATAACTGGCATTCCTCAAGGGTTGGTATTGAGACTGGTGCTGTTGAACATCTTTGTCGGCAACATGGACAGTGGGGGAGAGAGGACCCTCAGCAAGTTTGCCGACAACACCAAGACGCGTGGTGCAGTTGACACACTGGTGGGAAGCGATACCATCCAGAGGGACGTGGACAGACTGGAAAGCCAGGGATGTGCAAATCTCATGAAATTCAACAAGGCCAAGTACAAGGTTCTACACCTGTGTCAGGGCACTCCCAAGGACAACTCCAGACTGGCCAGTGAGCGGATAGAAAGGAGCCCTGCAGAGAAGGACTTGAAGGTACTGGTGGATGAAAAACCGAGTATGATCCAGCAACGTACACTCGCAGCCCAGAAAGCAAATCACACCCTGGGCTGCATCAAAAGAAGTGTGGCCAGCAGGTCAAAGGAGGGGATTCTGCCCCTACACTCCTGTGACACCTCACCTGGAGCACTGTGTTCAGTTCTGGGGCACTCAGCTCAGGCAAGATATGGATCTATTAGAGCGGGTCTGGAGGAGGGCCACAAAGATGATGATGGGGCTAGAGCACCTCCCCTGTGAGGACAGAGAGTTGGACTTGTTCAGCCTGGAGAAGACATGGCTCTGGAAAAACCTTGTATCAGCCTTCCAGTACTTAAACAGGACCTACAGGAAAGACGAGGAGGGACTTATCAGGGAGTGTAGTGATAGGAGGAAGGGTAATGGTTTCAAACTGAAAGAGGGTAGATTTACATTAGACATTAGGAAGAAGGTAAAAACAAGTTGCCCAGAGAAGTTGTGGATGCCCAATCCCTAGAAGCGTTCAAAGCCAGGCTGTATGGGACTTTGAGCAACTTAGTCTAGCGGAAGGTGACCTTGCCCATGGCAGCAGGGTAGATCTAGAAGATCTTTGTGGGGGCACCTAATGAAGTTCAACATGGGCAAATGTAGAGTACTGTACCTGGGGAGGAATAACCTCCTGCACCAGTAAAGTTTAGCGGTTGATCTGCTGGAAAGCAACTCCGTGGAGAAGGACCTGGGAGTCCTGGGGGACAATTTACAATGAGCCATCAGTGTGCTCTCATAGCCAAGAAGGCCAGTGGTAAATCTGGAGTGCTCTAAGAGCATGACTAGCAGGTTGAGGGGGATTCTCCCCCGCCTCTACTCTGCCCTAGTGAGGCAACAACTGGAGTACTGTACCCAGTTCCGCGCTCCTGAGCTCAAGAGAGACAGGAAGCTACTGGAGACAGTCCAGTGGAGGGCTGCTAAGATGAGGGGACTGGAGCATCTCTTACGATAAAAGGCTGACAGACCTGGGGCTGTTTTCTCTTGAGAAGACTGAAAGAGGATCTTACTGATGCTTACAAATATCTACAGGGCGTAAGTGTCCAGAGGATGGGGCCAGATTATTTTCAGTGGTGCCCAGTGACGGGGCAAGGGGCAATGGCAGAAACTACACCACAAGAAATTCCACCAAAACATGAGGAAAACGATGTTTACTGTGAAGGTGATGGAACCCTGGAATGGGCTGCCCAGGGAGGCTCTTTCTCTGAAGACTTTCAAAACTTGCCTTGACACAGTCCTGTGTGACCTGCAGATATCTCTTCCAACTCCTATCATTCTGTGATTCTGCCCCCTCCAATCCAAAGCATTCTACAACAGTTACATAGATGAGTGGTGAGAAATACTCGTAACTACTAGTATTTCCTAAAGAAAGATTTATCAAGATTGTCTTACACGACCATCTTAAACCACTCAAGAATGTACCAGATGTTCTGTGTACAGCTAGCACTCAGCTATAACAAAATACTATTAAAAAAGATGATTAGTAAAATTTGCTGTGGTGGGGTGGCCTCAGCTCACAGCCAAGCGCCCATACAGTCACTTGCTCATTCATCTTCTCCCTCCAGTGGGATGGGGGAGTAAAAACAGGGAGTGTGAGCAAGAAAATTTATGGATCAAAATCGAGATAGAGTTGTTACTTGATAATTACTGATGCAGGCAAATCAGATTCAACTTTAGGTCAACTTAATTTGTGGTCATTTATCTAAGTGAGTACTGATTTAGTTAATAGGAAACAAAACCAAAGAAACAAACATTAACACACTTGAGGAAAAACACCTTTCCTCCCCCATTTCCAGGTTCAGCTTCACTCCAAACTCCTTTCCTCTCCCCTTATCATCAAAGCGGGTTACACAGTTCCACCCTTGAGGCAACGAGCAGGGCCAGGCCGAGACTGCAGCCAGAACAAAGCAGTTTCTCTGTTGCTCCTTCCCTCTGCTCCAGTGTGGGTCCTCCACAGATTACAGTCTCTTCAAGCACATCTGCTCCAGCATGGAGAACCTCCAACTCCTCTGATCTTGGCATTATCTCTGTTTCCCTGTTTGTTCCCCCACCCCACATTTTTTTCCTCTTTCTTAAACATGTTTTCAGAGGCACCACCAACTTTGATGGTCAGTTCAGCTCCAGCCAGTAGTGGGTCTTGTTGCTGATGTGGCTGCAATCAGTGTCTGATCTCCTTCCGCAAAGGCCACCCCTGCAGCCCCAACACTACCAAAACCTTCCACGCACGCACATTTGCACAGGAGAAGTTAAATGAAAGTTAATGGGTGAAATACCTGATGGTCATTTTCAATTATGTCGGTCTTCAGAGGATCAGAATTTAAGAATCGCTGAAACCTGAAAAACATACAGATACTAAATACAACATAAATGCAAAAGTAAAATGTAATTTATAAATACCACCAGTACTTCTAAAGTGTCAGGAAGCAATTTACTTGCAAAATATTTCTCACATGCTACCTATGCCAAGGAGGAAAAGCTCTGAACATGAAAGAAAAAACAACCAGAAAACACCATTTTGAAAACAATTTAGCATTAGTTTTCAAGTATCGGAAAATAACACTAAGGAAAACTGTTTAACAAAGATAACTGCTGGGTTCCTCAACTTAAGAAAATCAAACAGGACTGCAGGAAAAAGTTTTCTTAAACTTTCAAGAAATAGAACAATATATCTTTGCATCAGCTAGAAACTGAAAAAACCACTCGTTGAATGTATTACATATGCATTGACTGACATGCAGCATTGTAAAAGTGCTGCAAAAATCTTGAAATATGACTGAATTAAGGTTTTAAAACTTTATATATCACACTACAAAAAAATGTAAAGCAACTTGACATGGTTCATGTGCATAAAAAGCACTTCCCCTTGTTGTTAAGCTACTGTTTAGAAAGAACTATTTTTATTGTAGTGCGGGTAAGTACTTTGGCTTCAAATGCCATTGTTCCCCAAAACCATGTGTATGCATTTTCTCCTACCCTCAGCCCTTTTAGCTGCCTAAGCGTAGTAACTGGAAACGCCCTGCAACTCCTAGTTTAAATGATTATGTAATCAAGTAATTATTTAACATGCTGAACTATACCTGTCTGTGTGAGCTGCTGTATTTTCCTTGAAAGGTAAACCTGGAATTGCTTTGACAATCTATCAAGAAAAGATTAACACATTTTTAGCACTAAAAATACCGTTCAAGAGCAGCGTTTTAGAAGAATTATTTCTTTAGTCTACTACACCAAAAGTGGTTTTCATACCTCACTAGGATTTTCCAAATATTTTGGAGAATTTTTATACGAATTGTCAATCTGCTGTTTTATCAAAACTGTTGCCTTATTCAGATAAAGGCAACCGAACTCAGACTGAATAAAGCAATAATTATGATAAAACAAACTTCAGAAAACTGGGAGACTTGAAGAAAATACTGTTCTGTAACAAGAATCAAGTATACAACAAGAACATCACTGATAAAAAAGAAAAATTAGTTCATAGTCACATCTCAAGTTACAGTTGTAACTAGAGACCTGAGCTAGCATGAACACATGCGGATTAGTTTTTAAATATACTCCTTTTTAAAACAAAATTTTAAAAGTCATGGAGAGCCTGCACATTACAAACTGGAGAAAAAGTAAGGACAGGTTACCCAGTTATACACTTGCAAAGATAGCACATTTGAACAACACTGCAAATCTTCAAGGGAATCTTCAAGTAGCAGATACTGGCTCGAGAGTTACTCCAGAGATGTCTGATTCTGAACAGGGGACTTTCTAGCATTCATCATTAGTCACTAGCAATCAACAGACACAACTCGATCAAAGACTTCCATCACTCAAGTGGCTGGTAAATGTAGTTCAACTGACTGTTTGTAGAAGACCATAAAGGTGATCCTTGTTCTGCTTCAGTAACAGTCTACCCTACTATTTTTATCATCATTCTTTCAGAAATATTTTAACAAGGTATTACAGTTTAAGTTTAGGAGCAGGTGTCATCCTTCAATTCTCAGCAGAGCTAAAAATAACTTTTGTGAAATTCTTTTTTTCCCTTGACGTAACAGAAGTAGCAGTTCCACTGCAATCATGGAATCAAATTTAATGTTTAAAGCATCTATCAGAAGACAACTCTTTAAAAGAGCTGAGACTGGATACATTCAACAGTGCTTATTTGCCTAGAATACGTCGTCTCAGTTTTAGTTTCCTCCCATAGACACAGCAGTAGCTTCAATTGTGCAGAAATTGAGTGCTGACCTTTTGAAAATGTTTCAAGAAAGATCAGGAAGCAAAAAAGAGAAAGCAGCAGGAAGCCAGATTAGATATTATTAAATGAATCACTAAAGAAGAGACTCCAATGAATGTTTACCATATTGCAGACAGGACTACTTTGTTTTCAGGAAAACACTGAAATTTACTTTTGTACATGTTCAGAAGACTGTGTAGTATAGACAGCTATCATCTTCATGAAACTCTAGCAAAGGAGTACAAAAGTAGGCCCAACCTTTTCAACAATTGTAGTACATTTAAAAAATTTTCTGTACTTTCAACTATATTAGCAGTTAGTGCAGTCTCCCAGATTTATGTTACATAGAAGAACAAGCTAGATGACTACAGTATTCCTAATCTGTCCTACGTACGTTTAATTTAATTAATCTTTGACAAATTAATACAAAAACGTAACACTTACAGATGCAGTACTTCCATTTAGATCTGTGCTTAACCTTTGGTACGAGTCTACAAGAAAGGAACTGGAAACAGCAAGACCTAGAAAGACAAGCAAAAAAGTAGAAATATTTCTGATTAAGCAAACACACAGAAAGGCAGTATTTTTATTTACAATGGGTTGCAACTGATTTGCTTAGCTGATTGTATCATTTCACAATGGAAAAAAGAACAACCCAAAAAAACCAGTTGTCTTCATGTAAAGATAGTTGTGCAGATGAACTGAGTGAACAAGGGTGGAAGATGGAAAATTGTATGTTTTTGAAAAGAAAGGCAGATTTGAATCACTACAAAGGAGACAACTCACGGTAAACACTAGTTATAAAATTACCTGCTCAAATAAATCCCTCCAAACTCAAAAAACCAGTAATGCATCACTGATCAATTTCAGTAATAATAAGTAATAAGTAATTTCAGCAATATCTAATGCTATTATCCATATCAACAAATGCCTATGTAACTCACTCTGAAGCCTTCCTTTGTCTTGTACAGTACAAACAACTTTACAGTATTCCTGCATCTAATGATTTGATTGGTTTTGTGTAAAGTCTGATACATAAGCATCGTTTGTTAGAAGGACACCATTTGACCCAATTGTTGGATGTGAACCAAGAGGGCAGGTTCACATTCAGTATATCCAGTTAGAGACACATGGTAATTTGCACACGTGACTGTTTCCGACACACAATTCCCACCTGTTTCAAGATTTTTTGATGTCGTCTCCTGAAACAGCACTGGCCTGAGAGCAAGCGCAGGATTAACAATTTTCACTGGAGGAGACTCAACATTTAATGATGTTTGGTGCTCCTTATAATCTGCAGAATTACCCGTATTGTCTTTAGCTTCCTCAAAAAGAGCAAAATTCTTTGCAACAAGATCATCATTAACACATACCTAAAAAAAAAAAGAAGATCTTTATTGACCAGTATCAACAAGCAACCACCACAAATACTTGTTTAGAATTTACTTGAAGCTTTAAACAGCAGTATCAGCAAATGATTTCCCAAGAAAACACATTAACTCCAGAATGGGAAAGCAAGTCGCATGTTTCTGTGTGCTTTCTAAACAGGTCTTCATTAGTTGTCAGTTTCACGTTTCTGCCTAAAACTCTGCACCCAAACTAACTTTTTCTATGAGTCCTAAAGATTAAAAAAACCAAATCAACCCTGTAATGTTTCTTTCTTTTTGATTCAGTGTGAATAAGGATCTGGCTGAAGAAAAGTAATACTAAACCTAGAACTCCAGTGGCTGAGAGATCAGTGATATTATTGTCAATTGGAATTCTCAACTGAGACAAGATATTCAAATTAATGTGCACCTTCAAAGTTATTGTCTATGGCAAAGATCACAGTTCCAGCGTAAAAAGCCTTGGTAAAACACTGAGTCAAACAAATTCATTTGTATCTACCATACAGTTGTGTAAGTCTGACAGTAGCTACAGCAGAGATTTAGCATAAGTTACACATTTTGACAAGCAGAACTAGTTGGGTTTTTTCCAAAGATTTGAAGACTCAGTCTTATGTAAAAGCAAGTGTGAACTATTTATTTTCATAATACTGTGCAACCGACTCATTGAAAAGTCTTTAAGTATGATACCACAGAAAGGTGCAAAAAATGCACTGAATAATTCACAGTTATCCACCTGAAGTACTTACTGGAATTCACTTTTTTGTCAATACCTTCCAAACAAAGGTTCAAAGAAAAATGGGATTTCTGCCTCTTGGAATTCCTCCAGAAATTTACAAACAACAGAAATACAAACCAAAATTTCTAAGAAGTTAATGCTTTAACTTCTACTTTATCTGTTAGAAATTACAAAACTCACTTGCAAGGAATGCTTTTCATTCTTAAAGTAACTGCAAAGTTATAACTTACATAGCAAAGTGCATGAACAGGTTTGCAGGTATGGAAGTATCTTACCTTTTTATCTTTTGTCATCACATAAAGAAAAACATAAAATGTGTTATCTTCTACAGCACATAACTTGGCTTTCACTTGGGTAGTTGCTACACGTAGTAATGAACACAGGAACAAGCAAAAAGATTAAACCCTTATCAAATTACCAGTATTTGTAACTTTTACTTTCCAAGACAAACAAAAGTAGAAATCACAATTAGATGTGTACCTATTTCTGTAGAGAAGCTACCACAAGTGTAATAACTTTTAAATGAAATAAGAAAGTAACAAGGCAATTAAAACTTAAGTTACAAAAATGAAGTCATTCCTAAGTCTTCGAAGGAAGATTGAGAGCTGAAACAGATCACTTCTCCACAGAAACTAGTCTTAGTTCTCCACTAGAAGTCCTAGTTTATCTTTTAGCCTCTGACAATCTGTAGTACCAATGTGTACTTTCCAAACCTGACGTTTACTTTTCTTGAAAGAAGTTCTATTTGTATAGTGTGGTTAAGCTCTTCATTCAAGCAAACACAGCTGATAAGTCCTTTAGTAAATTCTGAAACACTTTTGCAAATACTAATTATGTGCTACCAATTAAGAAAAATTACTATTTATGGTATAGTCCGGGAATATCTGTAAAACTAAATTCAGTATTATTGCTTCCTAGTAACCTTTACTTTGTATAGTGACACTTAGCTGTGTGGAAAAAAAACCTGAAAGTAAATAAAAGTACTATGTGCCAGTTAGTGTGTGAAATTATCAGCCTAAAGATCCTGTTCGTTTTCACAAGCTCATCTCCTCTGTAAACACCTTATGTGGAGTTTGTTGTATTTGTAAGCAGGTAGGTAGTTTTTCAGGTAGAAGTACACAAGCAACATTAGAAAAATCTCAATAATAAGCTGCTTTTCTAGTAAGATGAAAAACTGTCTCATACTAAAATGGAAGGTTTGATATGAAAAAGACTGGATGACCTGCAAAACAGCAAACAGGAGAAAAAGCGGTTCTTACTTACTAAATAACCACTTGGAGCTCAAACTATTTGTTAACAACTATAAAAAAGATAATCATCTTCTGAGCTGGTGTTTACATCCTTGTCCAAGGAAAACTGAAAGGGTAAACTCATGAACCAGATCTTGCCATCTCCATATAAAACCACAAAAATACGGCTGTGATGCCAGTACAAAGATGTAAGCTAATTACACAGAACGGCTCCACAGTTCTAAACAAATGGTATGTGAGTGCTACCTTATTTAACCTGTCAAGAGTCAGATATCATCCAACTATCAAAACTTACGCAGCATGGAAGCTCACTCACAGTACTCAAGATGCAGCTTCACAAATATTTTCACCTCAAATTACTCTATACAAAAAACCTTATGTAGCATCTTTCTCTTTATTTTTAATATAAACCATTCTTAAGTATAATCAAATATATAAACACAAGCACTACATTTCTCTAGCGGTTTATTTTTCCCCAAAATAGAACTGCCAATTATGATTTTGGCAGGAAATTTTACTTACTTTTGAGAAGGTTTTGAAAATACTGAGTTGCAGCACTATCCCATCTTTTGGCTGGTCTACAAAAACAAACACAACCAGTTACCCCACATCATCAAAAATTAAAATGATAATTTTGGAAGAAACTTTGGATCCAAGCAGAGAAATTGTTTCAAGTCATGTCAGATCTTAAGAAGTGCACCAGACATATCAGTAGACCCTAGAATGCAATTCAGTCTTGGTCACACTATTTCAGTTCATCACTAAAGTGAACCGATCAGAAATTACTAGATATTGCTTTGTCAAGGTATGATGGCTTACATCCAACACAAAATGAGACATAAACAAAACAGAAGAACCAAAAATAGACTGAAAATCCACTCACAAAACACATTAAATAGGCATTGACCATTTTTGAACAAATGCTTAAACATAGAAGTGCGGAAGACAAAGGTCTCTAACAGAAAACCAAGTTCACTTTGTACTATCTGCCGCATCTTCAAAATAAAAAAAATTAAATGAGGATCACTGTAAACAAAATATGACAATTAATACTTTAATAATTCACAACAATGACCCACTCAAGATGTATGCTATTCCTATCCAAACTATGATAATATTTGTTCTGTAAGAATACTGGAAGTACAATATTAATTTCTTCTTCTGAACAAGAGTGTAATAAATAAAACAAACTGCTTGACCATATGTAGTTTTGAATAGTCTTTAACGACACAAACCAAAGTAGTTTTCTTGCTGTGGAGCCACATTCCCCAGTGATCTAACCACTAAGAAAAATATAGAATGGGGAAAACCAAAGATACCTATAAACAACTACAGAACTTCAGTTAAGCATGTAACTACAACAAAAAAGGAGTATGAGGAGGAAGATGAGCATCTGTAAGAAACAGGATAGATCAGTTCATGTGCTAGGAACAAAGAAACACAGCTCTGGGATGATAAAAAAAGTGCAAGAACTGCCTGAAACTTGTCTAAACTTCCAGAGGTTTTTAATAAACATCAAAAGATTTGAACAGGTGAATAACAAACCCCAAATCATCAAAGAAGACTCATTAAGGAAGCAGTTCCATTTTAGAACTGCTCCTCTGAAACAGAAATAGTTTTTCAAATCCAATTTCCTATGTTCTTGAAACAATCTCTTCTATAAAAAAAACTTCAATAAAACTTCACACTTAACAAGTTTATTAATAGATTACATTTATTAAACTCTACTTACACTATTTTTGCAGTATCTTCACAAAAGTTGATATGCAACGTCACTGGCTTTATGCAATACAGTCTACACTTTTTTGCTCTATATGGGATCTGCATAAATTCTTCCAATGCAATTCGAATGCTTAAAAACAAAGCAGAAAGTCTCATTTTACAGAGTAGATTTTATCCTCCAGAAGTCACTGATCTCATACACATCCTCCCATTACCCTGTATCTGACAACACAGGTCTTCCAGAAGTTTTGCTCCCGCTGTGAAACACCCTGGAACCACTGCTTTATTTTTCTCTCCAAGAGAGTTGCTACCTGGAGCAATAAGCAAACAGATTTGCTCCAGATATGAATATACTTCCTACTTACAATCTTTCTGATCCTTCACCACTACAGTTTGAAGTTTTTTCTTGATATTTAGCCCTCATACTACCACATACATCTGGTACTCCATATTCCATTTTGCAGTTACTACTTCTGAGAGACACACCAAGTATGATTACATCAGCAAGAAGGAAATCTAATACATACGCTAATTTGCATTTATGCTCATTTTCCTAGAAAGAATTTATTCTTTATAAAAATATCACTAAAGCATTAATCTTATCCTTTATATTTGGTTTGGTCGCAGCCTTGTAATAACCAGCAAGACACTGTATATGGCAAGCTTTTAAATCTGTGTATTTATCACTTCTGTCCCGTTTTATATTTTACAATGAAAAAGCAGTCAGTCACACATTTACTTCTAGTTGAACATACTTTTTGAACTCAGGGCTTTGTCAAGTTGCTTTCTAATACAACAATATTAAATTTAAACCCAGTATTTAACAAGATTTATTAAAAAAAAATGTATACAGGCTTTCTCAAATTTTGTGGAACACTATAAAAAACATCTGGTAAAGCTCTGGTACTCTGTTGCATATTCTATTAGAGAAATGAACTTTAGCTAAGAGCTGGAATAGCTATTTTTAAGAGCACATTTTTCAAGGTTTTAGAAACAGTAGGTTTCACAGTGGTTTTATTTAAAACTCAGAACCTGTGAAAACTCAGCTTTTTTGCACCATGTCAAGACAGACTGTCAGCCCTTAGAAAAGTAAACATGCTAGTCAACTGCAGTGGAAAAAAACGCCCACACATTTGTGCCTAGACAGCTCAAAAAGTGAAACCCTGCTTCCATACATGCTTTGTGAATGATCTTCACTGGTTGTAATTTTCCATTTTTTTTTTTTTTCCAGTATATAATCACTTCAGGGAGGAAAGTATATATAAATAATGATCACACATTTCAGTCATAATAAATTGATACTATTTCTATTTCAAAATCTTTAAAAACCAAAGCCTACAACAGGAAGCATGAGAGCCACTTCTTGAAGATCCATAACTCAATTAAACCAAACCCTTGTCACTATCAGTCTAAATATTAATAGTATCTGTGCACATTGACTAACAAATACATTTCAGTGACAGTGTCAAAACCTCCAAACACTTACTCCTTTGATTTAACAAAGATGTATTTGGCATAATCCACAAGAAAACACTTTGCTTGATAATGATCTGTACAGTACATGATTGACTTAATAACTGCTCTACACCAGCATTTGAGTTCCTCACTGAAAACCACACAAATCTGAAAAAGAAAGGACAGGAAATTCTTGTAAACAGCGCAAATTACACTCAAAGCTTTTTTCAGAGGCAAATATATATTACCTATTATGGAGCCCTCAACTAACTTTCTAAAACACATTGCAACTTAGGTGGTTATGAAGCTTACAGATAAGAAGATATAACCCAAATATAGATGTTATTATCTACTTTCCTACATAGCAATATTTATAAAAACCCCAACAAATCATTAATGTGTATCTTGATTACTTCACTCTCAAAACAACGCTAGTAAGAGGTTATTTCTCTCTACTTGTACAATGTAACAACGATTTTACCTGGCCTTCTTCTACCATTAGTGGTTTTATTTCATCTACATCTCGATCAGACTTGTCATAGAACTGATTCATTTCAGCATTCAGGTTTTTATATTCTATTTCATCCACTATGTAAGGCCCGCATCCTTTCATGGTAACCCAAAAGCAACCTGGGTCTTCAATCTGGGGCAAGGGGTAGATAACAGTAACAAATACTATTAGCTTCTGCTAAAATGACATGATGTTTCTAAGAACATGTGAGCAGCAAATGTAAAAATAGAACTTGAACACTTTAGCAGAGCACTTTAAAAAATATCTTAGCATACAGAATGTTAACAAGCAAAACATCTTTCAACATCAGACCATTAGTTCATCAGATGACTTCTCAGTTCTCAAGTTTCATCAGCACTGCAATTAATGGCACACATTGTCTCAAAGATTAGCAGCACTATCTAAAAAGTTGGTTAAACCAAACGGTGGGTAAAGCATAAAGACATACAGCTTTTTACTTCCATATTGTCCTCAAGAAGTACGTATAAAAAAACCAAACCACATAGCAAATCCCACCAACAAGCTTTTCTTCATACTCAGAGCATCTAAAAGACAGCTCCTTTAATATGGAGTCACAGCTTTCTGCTCAGCCTTTGTAAAACTTTATATCCCAGTCTTTCAGCCGATCTGGGTCCCCAGCTGTCCCCAGTTAATGCCAGTAGGCAGCTTAACACCACACAGCTGCTCCCTCATCAACCCTGCAGTGGGATGACTGATATAATTGGAAGTTAAAGCAAAAGCTTTGCATGCAAGCAAAGCGAGGAATGCATTCACTGTTTCCCATTGGCAGGCAGATGTTTAGCCATTTCCAGCAAAAAAGAGCTTCATCACTTGTAATACTGACATTGCAAGACAACCAAGAGTGCAGCCCTCACTTCCTCCTTCCCCACAGCTTTTATTGCTGAGCACATCATCACATGGTATAGGTTAGCCCTTGGGTCAGCTGCCCTGGCTGTATTCTGGGAAAAAGATTTTTCCATGATTTCTTGTGGAAATCAGTAGAATCTAGCAAATGTACTACACTCTAAGACCATGCTGCACAACTTCCATTTTAGATTTTAGCTGCATCCCTACTGGCCTCTTTTGAAATGAAACCAATCAAAAAAACCAAACTAAAAGAAGTGATAAAATGTATATAGTCCATGTATGACCCCACACATGTAAGAAAGTGCTGCTGAATGGAAACACAAAGGCATCCTCTTATTTGTAAATCTGATTTCTAAAGAGTTGCAATGAAACAAACAGTAATCCTTCAGACTTCAAAAAATGCCAGCATACCTCTAATACCACGACTTCCATGCTTCTCAGCTAGAATCTTCCTCAACACTACTGTAAAAGTACAACAAACATTTAATTAATAATTTTGAAACTCACTGTTTTAAAGCATATCTACAGAGCATACACCCAAAGCAAGCCTATACATTTTTATTGCCTGCCTTAGGAGTATCAGTGTAGGCAACTGATTTACATTTATCAAAGGGTTCAAACCAGTCTTCTTAAAGAGGCACTACAGTAAAGCCTAATTAAGATTGATGATCCATGCTTATTTACATACAACCACATTGATTTAGTACATTAAAACACACCTGCTATCCTCAACCTACTTACAATATATAGCTGCTTATCTTACAGAGCCCAACAGAAACAGGCTGATTGAAAACAAGGGTTGCTACAATCTAGCTACGTGACCAAGTGGGCAGAAACACCACAGGGAAACGCATAATCTTTATTCTAAAAAAAAACAAAACCAAAACAAAGAGTCCAAACCTTAACAAACAGTTTTAACATACCAGAGATTTTTACCGGCATTTCACATTATATACATCTGCAAGAGTATGTAACACACATAGAAACTACAATGGAGTAATAAACTACCTATAGACTGAAGTAACCTGAGTCTAATTTTGGTACCAAGTACCACATCACTGTATTGTCTAGTTATTAGCACTTAAAAGAATTCACACTGGAAATAGGTGTGTAATAAAATTTTTCAGGAGAGGAAACTCAAGACCTCCAAATCCAGTGCTGAACATGCCAGTGCTAAGTAAGCAGCAATATAGCTACACCGTGGTCCTAACTAGCAACAGGCTTTGTTAATAGATGGCACTAACTATTCCCAATTTGACAAAACAATGAAACAGCTGAAACTATTTTCAAAGCTTTACAATGCACCATGACACCAGTATACCATCCAGATTACAGATTAATCTCCAACACTGCACTAAAGCATACTTTTAATAATCACAGCAACATGACGTACACAGTGCTGTTGTAGACACTTAAAAAATATGCACTTTTATTTCAGGAATAACATGCCAGAGGCATAAACAACCTCCCCTAATCTTCCAGTTTAACAAGAGCAAAACCAATAAATGACCTTGCAAAGTATCAACGATAAAGCACATTCACATGGAGGGCAAGCTCCCCTAATCCTAGTAACAAGCCCACTTTATTAAGAACTTAGTAAAAAGCCAAATGTTTGCTCACACCTCATACTAGTGTGAAAGACAGTTACCTTGTAAAGATGTAAGAGGTCGCTAAACCCCTCACTCCAAAACAAAGGAAGCATACCCAGAAAAGATCAAAAGGTGCCTCTCCAACAACATAAGCCTGATACAAACACTCCTAGAAAACACAAGCAACTCACTATCCCAGTCTCTCTCCTAGTCAGTCCTACTGTACCTGAAAACCCCACACCCAACAGGCACAGCACAAGGAACAAAACACACAGCAAAATACTGCTAAGAAACTACCCTTTTTCCTTTATTGCCCCTCCCAGTTTCCTTCATACTTAGTTTCACACTTTCTCATAAAAAAACATACCCCCCCACCATTACTCACCAACACCACACAAGCAGCCCTAAGCCCACACGTGCTCCCTGCCGCCCTCCTAAGAAGTTTCCAGAACCGCCCAGCCCTCCCACCCCCTGCTCTCCCTCCTGCGCAGGCGCAGTTCCGCGCAGCGCTCTTAGGCCGCGGGCTGCCAGGGGGCGGTGCGCTCGCTGCGCATGTACAGAGTTGCCCTGAGGGGCTGCCGGGAAAGAGGTTGGAAGGGTGTTCCCGGCCTCTGAAGTGTAGCACTAGAGCAAGTACGGAAGCCTGAGGCGAGCGCCGTATCTGCCTGCTGCTCCTGCCCTGAGCTCGGAGGGGCAGCACCTGCCGCCGTGCAGCGCTGCTGGCTCCTCGGGCTGCGGAGAGAAGGGGCCGGGAAGAACGCGGTGGAACAGCTGGAAAGCTGTTGGGGTTGTTCCTGCGGCCGCGTCTTCCCGACGTGGGGTCGCGTCCCGCACCGTGAGGCGGTAGCGGCCCTGAACTCCTGCTGCTCGCCGCATGAGCGGAGGCTATAGAGCCTGAAGTGGGGCCTGTTGAGAGGGGTGTAAACTTGGGCAGGTGGGGAGAAACAGCACCTGGCCCTTCCCTACTGTAGTGCAGCTGTGCTGTACACGTACCTACAACAGAAACCAGCTGTTGTAAATGTCCTATAGCAGTTGGAGCTTAAAGATAATGTTCGCTCTTGCATCTCAAGCTCTGTAATAAGGCAGCTACTTATTTTTTTCTTCTTTTTTTAACTCACTCTGCTGTATACTATCCTTTCCATTCAGGATTTAAAAAAAAAAAGAAAAAGTATTGCAGCCCTGATTTTGTATAAGGCTGCACGGACAAGGAGCCAGCCCAAGAGAAGTGGATGAAACGTGCAGCTGGAAATGAGGCCCACCTCTGTGGCTAGAAGCTCACACTTAGGAGTAGCTCAATATTTTGAAACTACAGCTTTAATCATCAATATTTTAAATTTAAAAGGTATTTATGTATATTCTAAACAGTTTAGGCTTGCACTTAACGATTGTCATAATTTCCTACGTAAAACAGTTTTTGTTGTTTTCTTTTTGGTGACTTTTTTTTTTCCTTTGGCCTTCAGGCTCCCCCTACTGGACCAGTTTGCTTTTAGCGGTGGAAAAAATACAGAAGAAGTTGGAGATAATCTAAGGTGGAGGGGCAGACTGCTCACTTAAGGTATGCACTTAGTATTGAAGTAACCGTTTTTGACACGCATCAAAACTTATGTTAGAATTAAAGGCATAATGTACAGCATCATACAGGTGTGTAAAAATGTCTGTTAGAGTCTAACCTGTATGTAGGTTGCTGAATCATTTCTTTCTGCAAAATATTTTCTCCTAAAGGGTTCTTTCTACTTCAAAGTGAATTGGTAGATCAACCATAAGGTACAGAATGATAAAAAAATCATCAAGAAAGCTCTCCAGCAACCATAAATGACTATATTGCAAAATCAAAGCAGTTGTAGATTATATTTCTTTTTTTTTTTTGCGTTTTCTTATATATTGTTTTGTATATTCGAATCCATGATCTCAAGGGATAAGAGACAGATGAAGAGTAAAGTGAAGACCTTGAATTTTAGGAGAGTGAACTTTCAGTTGTTTAAGGAACTGGTGGATGGGAGCCTTTGGGAAACTGCCCTCAGTGGTAAAGGAGCAGGAGAGCTGGCGGCTCTTTAAGGGTGTTTTTCTAATGATACAAAAGCTCTTGATTCCCGTGGCTGAGAAATCAGGCATGGAAGGCAAGAGACCCACATAGCTGAGTAAGGCCCTTGCTGTCAAACTGAAGAGCAAGAAAGAAATGCGTATACACTGGAAGCAGGAATATGTATCCATAGGGAAGAATGTAGGGATGCTGCCTGGGTGCATAGGAATGGGATCAGGTGACCTAAGGCACACAACTGGAACTGAATTTGGTCAGGGGTATGTGAAGAATAAGGGGTCCTACAGGTACGTTGGTCAGAAAAGGCAGACTTAAGAAAATGTTTATACCCCCTCTCTCCTGATAAATAAGATGGGGGATCTAGTGATAACCCACATGGAGAAGACTGAGATACTAAACAGGTTTTATGCCTCAGTTTTCACTGGCAGTCCCCTCTTCCCACATCTCAAGTTTCTGAACCTCAAGGTAGGGGCTGAGGGAACAAAGTCTCTTCCGTTGTAGGAAAAGACGAAGTTCAAGACCATCCGAGGAACATGAACATGTCAGACAAGTCCATGGGACCTGACGAGATGCATCCCCTGGGGTCTTGAGGGAATTGGCAGATGCAGTTTCTAAGCCACTCTGTCGTGTTTGAAAAGCTGCGGCAGTCGGGCAAAGTCCCCAGTGACTGGAGAAAAGGGAGCATCACGCCCATTTTTAAAAAGGGAAAAAAGGAGGACCTTGGGAACTATAGACCATTCAGACTCACCTCTGTGCCTGGTAAGGTCATGTAACAACAGATCTTCCTGGAAGCTATCTTGAAACATATGGAAGACAGGAGGTGATTTGAGAGAGCCCACATGGTTTCACTGAGGTCAAATAGCTCTTGACTAATCTAGTGGCGTTTTATGGTGGAGTAACATCAGTGGACAAGAGAAGAGCCACCTGAACTTCTCTAAGGCCTTTGACAAGGTCCCTTAGAACATCCTTCTCTCTAAATTGGGGAGATATGGATTTGATGGATGGGCTATTAGATGGATAAGAAATTGGTTGGACGACCACATCCAAAGTCAGTGGCTCTGTGTCCAAATGGAAACCAGTAATGAGTGGCATCCTTCAAGGCTCCAGATTGGGACCAATACTGTCAATACTTCATTAATGACAGTGACATAGACTGAGTGTAGTCTCAGCAAGTGTGCCAATGACACCCAGCTGAGTGGTGCAGCTGTGTGCTAGAGGGAGGGATGCCACCTGGAGGGACACTGAGTGGTGAGAAGTGGGCCCATGTGACATTCATAAAGTTCAGCTGGGGTAGTTGCCGGTATCTGTACAGACTGGGTGATGGGTGGATGGAGAGCAGCCCGAAGAGGAGGGCTTGGGGGTACTGGCAGATGAAAAACTGACGATGAGCCAGCAGTGTGCACCATTATATTATATATGTGTTAGCCAGAATATTCTGCAGGAGATACTATCCTGCATAATACCTGCTTCACGTGATCCATGTTTAGCAGAGGTATACAAATTTCAACAAGGTCTACAAAACCAAGGATGGTCTCAGTGTGTTCAGAGACAAGAGAAAGACACACTTCTTTTTTTCCAATCCAAAAGACTGCTACAAACCAATGCAAATTAATGAAAATATTGCGTAAGATTTTAATTGAAATACAGAACAAAGGCTGAAATAAAGCTTTCTGAACAATTTTACAGGCTAATCTCAAGTCACCATTCATTATTCTTCCAGATAAGAACTTATGTAACTGCTCCATTTACTCCACTTATTGCACAAAGAAGACAAACCCAACCGAACAAAAATCCAAACGAAAAAAGCAAGCAGGGAAGAGCAAACTGAAGTTCTGAATATATTTAGTAAAGTAGTTGAGAATCAAAATGTGAGATGTTGAGATAGGGAAGTAGGTGTTTCCAAGGTAGTACATTATTCCTTTCAATAACTGGTATCTTTTTGGAGCTGAACAATTCCTTTTTCTATTTTTTAAGTTGCTAATGACTGGAAGATAAAAGTTATTGTGAATAAAAAGAATGCTGAGAATGCACTCAATCTGAATGATGACTTAGTTTGTACAATTTTCAAAGGTAGAAATAAATTAGAAAGTTTTTACTAATTACAGTTAGTAGAAAGAATTTAGGTATAACAAATATAAACATTAGCTTTATAATAATTTAAGTGAATTTTCGCTTATAAATCTATATATACACATATACACTGGTTTTCCCCAAAATTAAAAGGAATAGACTGGGAGATGTTAGCAGATACGGAATGGGAGATTTCATTCATTGAGACACACATTACAGTTTCCTAATGGATAACTTTGGGAAGAACAGTAAAAGAATTTTCAACTCAAAACATATTTGTTCTGACCATAATATATACTTAAATTTTCAGTGAGAAAAGGACCTGTGTGACCCAACAGAGCAGTGTTGCAGCATATTCTGCTATTAGCAGGTAAGTAGAATAAGGTGGTGATGGCTCAGTACAATTACTATGAAATCCCATTTAAGTTAATTATTGATTAAGTGGATGGTTATGTTAAATAGTCAGTAGCCTCTAAACATGGTAATTGGCACAACTGTGCTGTTTCAAAAATTCAAAGAATTAGGTACACACAAATCCTGAACCACGGACAAAAAGTGCTTTGGGGCAGGACAAAGGAATATTTTGCTATTTGGCAACGGTTAGAAAGGACCAAAACCACAGTGAATACGTATGTAATTAAAAATATTCTAGCTTTAAATCAGATACTATAATCTGCTATTGTAATCAGAGCAATCAGAGTTTATCATCAATGGATTAATGTGTTTATATTTTGCTTGGATATTAACAAAGAGAGCAAGATTGTTGATGTGTTTTATTACTATCCTGTGAAACACACTACCCTCTTCCATGAGATCTTCAATCTTCTTATCTGTTGACATGCTTATTTCCTTTTCTCCCGTATAATCTGGATCTTCTGGATATAACTCGTCTCCTGGGGGCACAAAAAAAAAGTTTTGGTTATACATTGCTTATTTTTCAGCCTTTTGATTGAGTGACGCTAGGACTTCTTAATATTTATCAGGACATGAAACTCAGTGTGAATGTATTTCACAATACAAGTAGTACTTTACGAAAGTAAATTGCCTCTAAACATCTTCAGGTTTAAAGATACAGCCATCAATTTCTGAAGTATGTCAGTGACACTGCAATGCATGTTCAAGGTGTTGAATGTCCCAGCGTTCCTGATAATACTAATATGCTATAATCACAGCCTGCTCAGATAGGAGTTAATAGGTGAACAAAAATACTTGTCCAGGTGTATAAAGATAGGCTGCAGTAGGAAGAAAAATACAAACTGTTTGTTCTCTTTTGCTGAAGAAAACAGTGTCTTGCCATATAAATGTACGTTACTCTTGTGCAAGAGTGCTAACATACCACAAATACAGAAATCCTAGAGGTCAATTTTGACAAAAAAAGGAAGAGCAAACTAAAGACACAGAAAATAAATAGTATATGCAGCTTTTCTTAAAGAAAAGGCAAAAAATGTATGTGATTATGAAACAAGAGATTTAAATAGAAGGGGCAGAAGGAAAATCAGTGTATCTTTTTAGATCTTTGCACTACCACTACAACTGTGGAACGATATTGCAGGTGTGCTGGATCCATGTGCACTGACAAACTGTTAAGTCAATGAGAAGTCCCACTGAAAAGTGGGAGGAGTTCTAATAGGAGGAGCTCTAATAGATCCTTCAGATTTAAAAAAAGTTGAAATGTGAGAATTTCTTCATAAATAAACATATTAATAGCAACAACGAGATTATGAGTACGTGTAGAAATAACTCTGCTGGCTGATTCAGTAGCTTCTCTCTGACTGTAGCCATTATCAACTGTAGCAAAGGAGAAAGCCAAACAGTAGAAAAAGTGTGCAGTAACTTGATTGAAAAAGAGTATTTTCCTTACAGTTACAGACAGTTTATGCCATGTGGCTTAAGTATGTAGCTTTTCCCAAGCTTTTTTATATTTAAAAGAACCTCCTTCTGTTTTCTGACCTGGCAGTAGCTGAATGTAACCATCTGAAGCATTTAACATCACGGGCAGCCAACGTTCACATCCCTCTAGAGCTCGATCAGAGCTGAACTTGTGTAACTCACGGAGCGAAGAGAAGTTGCACAGCCTACACAGTTCATAGAACTGAGGTGGAGGAAACCATATTTCCTGAGATTTAAAACGTTCAATGGCTTCTGGAGGTGATGACCACTGTAAGATAACAACAAGCCTTGAAATAATAGTTTCATCAGCAGATGGAAAGTATCACTAACTTTAAAAGCCATTAAGTGAGGTAGTCTTTACAGAAAAAGAGCTTGCATCAGTCCACATTTTCTGAACACAATAAAAAAAAGTATAACCTATTCCAAAATAACAAGGAAATAACAAAAATAAACCATGTATAAAAATTACGCTTTTTTCCTAGGAAAGTTTTTCTTTTACACATAGGCATGTCAAGTTTGGGAACTGAGCCTTTTTTAGGGGCCTGACTAAAAGTCCATTGAAACCAAAAGAAAACCTTAAACTCTGTTACCAGAGGGTTGCTACTGATGCTTCAAGAATCAAAATAACCTCTAAACATCTGCTTCCCATACATGTTGTTTTTGGAGAGTGAACACCCAGCTATTAAACACTGCATTGTTCTGCAAGTTTAAACTACTGGTAATCTTAATCTCACATGGTGAGTTTCTGAATATAAATGTGTCCATAGGTGTTTGGAGTAGATTTTTGCTGTCATTACAAATTTGACAAACATGAACTCTTTTGCAGGTAATTTTAAATTTCTGTAGCAAGATCTATAAAAAAAAATAGATCAGTAATACCAAAATTGTTAGGTAAACTTTTACAGAACTGTCTGGTTTCTCATCTAACTTGTTTTCAAACTTTTCAGAATTCTAGAAAAACTTAAAGACCCTAATGTACCTGACCCTGAGCTGTCTTTAAGATGTTGCTTCTTAAGGTTTTTATTCTTTTACCCCCTCCAGTTAAAAAAAAAGTTAAACCCCACAATATAGCTGCAAAAATATTTTTACTAATACACTGTTTCAGCAACTTTTTGTATCACTTAAAATATTTCAAGTAACTACAAAAGGCAAAAATTACTAGCAGCTCTTGCAGCCCTGGAACACTCTGTACCTGCCAAATGGATCTCTCCAAGCATATGGAATGTTAAGGGTGTGACAACAATACTCCCTTGACACTGCACGGATGCATGCATAAAAGTGATTTCTTGTCATCCACCTTTGAAAGAGAGTAATTCAAGGTGAACACGATCTGACGTGACACACACACACTGTGCCATAAAAATTCATGCAAAATGACTTTCAAGAAACACCCTCTTCTGCCAGTAGTCACGGCTGCACCATTGATTCAAGGGGGGCAGTGGCGGTGACTGACAGGAGGGGAGGTGCACACGGGAGAAGACTCCCCTGAAGACAAATGCTCCTTTCCCTTTTCTCGCATCTTGCGGGAGCCTTCCCGGCACGGCTAGAGAGCTCTTACCAGGAAGGCCGTCACCTCTTGGTCGTCCTGCGAGGTGCGGGGCGGCCGCTTTTCCAGGCAGCACAAGAAGAAAGCCGTGTCATAGCGCCGGCCGCCGAGACCAGCGCGGCCTACGGGAGTCAGCCAGTTGCTCCACTCGTGCAGCGCCCAAATATTGGGGACGCAGCCCAGGTGCCGGCACAGCTGCAAGAAGCAGGCCGGGTCCTCCTGCACCC
>VWZK01011244.1:104901-115827 GCA_013396935.1 Baryphthengus martii
GGCGCCACCGCCGCCTGGGCTCCCGGAGGAGCCACTGCAGCCGCGGGCAGCGGGCGGGAAATCCCCTGCACCTCCGGCGTTGCAGCGCTTGGCCACCCCCGAGACGCGGTGGGATGGAGGTTTGTCAGAGACAGGCGGTAATGCCTCAGTCCCGATCCGCCGTAAGCCGGTAAGTAATGTCCTCAAAGGTCAAGAGCTTAAGGAAATACAGAGGGTTTACAGGCACGGGTCGAGTGGCTGAGAGAAACGAGGGGATGGCTTTCGATTTAATTGAAAAACTATGCCTTGGAGTAGTTTTCATTTCCTGAGGTTTCATGGCACTGAGTGTATTGACAACATGACCAGATGTTGAATAGCTTAGACCCCGAAGTCTTCCTGAATACTGCTGAAGGGACTATAGTTACAGCCCCAGGAGTCAGCACAGGGTCAGGAACCAAGGACTCGGATCTGTAATCATAGTACAGCTTCTGACCCTCCAGCTGGCCTCAGAGAAATCTCCTTATCTCAATTCCACATCGAGGGATGTTAACAAAAATCTTTTAGGTCTTTAATTAAACATGTCATGCTCCAAGTTGTCCTAGTAGACTTCAAAGGGGAGGAGTATGTAGAATTTTAATTCATTTTTATTACAGAGCTCTTCTGTTTTCAGGCTCTAAAGTGCCTCGTTACCTGAAAAAAAAATATATTCAGACAAGAGAGCAAAACTTTGAAAAAGTCCTTTAAACAGACATTTCATTTTAGGACACGTTTGATTTTGTTAATTTAACATTTTATTTTGATTTTTCACTCTAATAATAGATTATTTTATTTTTTTTTAGTTTGTTGAGTTTAAGCAGAAGAAAGCTGATGGACACAGGTTGAGAAATTTTGTCAGAATGTTTTTTGCATATAACATGGAGAATCCTCCTATTCATAATCCTTCTGCTAGATTCTGTTTGGCAAATACTCACATACCTGCACATGCCTCTGACAACTTCTCCATTTTGTTTTTTATTTGAGTATGAACTTAATGCCTGTGAGAGATGCCTCACTGTAACTGCAGTGGTGTTTAGGGGCAGTTAAACGAGCAGGGTGCTGGAACACGTTGTTTGACAAACCCAGAAATTCAGTCAAGGTCTACACAGACACAGCTGGGCCGTAAGTTCATCCCGATGCCAGGCTGCAGTCCGCAGAGAACAGACCAGCCAGCCAGCTGGTTATACTAAAATGGGCAGAAGGGCAGCTGCGGTGTAGCCGGACAACATACACATCTGCCCTCCTCCCTTCCTGCCTGCATTTATACAAGCAAACCAGGACATCTTGTAACTCTAGCCTTCTTTTCCATACTAATGTAATCGTTACTGCTCATCAGTGATCACCATCACTGGTAATGGAAGCACAAGGTAATGGAAACACAAGGTCCACTAATGTGCCTGTTTCCTTAGTAGAAGGCATTTTGAACCTAAAAATCCCAATGTTCACCTTGTATTTGTTTGCCTTTTGCACTCTTAGTGTCGTTACCTATTTTACTGTGTTAAGTATACAGCTTGTTAGGAATGTGCTTTGCCTAAAAGCTGCTTTACTGGTGAAATATTAATAAACTACTGAGGTTTCTCAAGATTTAAGGTTCAGTGAGCGTGATGGCTGATCAAAAAGATTTAGGGTCCGATATGTCAGATCATTTCATCATAAAGGCATTTTAAGTAGAAAGTACTGATGCACTATTAATGAACAGCATAATTTTCAAATCAGTTGTAATAACCAGCACACATACAAAAATGTCCTACTGTGGCAAAAATACAATGTCCAGTATGTCTGGAATATTATTTTCTTTAGGAAAATCTGGTAATAGAGAATTCTGCAAATTACATTGTTTCTAAAGTGAATGTTTATATATATATATATATTTTTTTTTTTACCTAGTACTGTCTGTAGTCTCACAAGTGCTAGTATGTAAAGCAGGAGTATCTTGGAAAGCAATTCCTCTGGTTTCACTGGTATCCACTGGTATTAAATTCAGCAGATCTGATTTCATAGGCATTCATGCATGGGGAGTGGCAACTGGATGTCTGGCTGGCATGTTCACCGCCGTCTGCAACCTCAAGCACGTACAGAATACCAGGACTGTAGGTAGAGAAATAGTTGTGTGGTTATCGCATTGTTTGCGACTGTTCTTAGCACCTGAAGCAGTCCTTTGGGACCAAAGACAGCCAAGTGCAAGTTGGGGCAAACGTTATTCTCTGCTCCAGTTGCTGCATTTTTCCACACAGACCTGGGGTAAGGCACCTCTTTCCCCTAGGAAGGGTGACATTCCTTACCCAAGGGTCAGAATGTTCACCCTATTGATGGCAATTTTTAAACTTCCTTTCGGTAATGTTTCCCAAAGAGTAGTTCAGTATCATTTCAAGACAAAGGCCAAAGGCATTTCGTGCAAAGTTTGAGGTGCATATGAGTCTTTAATTGACTCGGTTATCAGGACTGATGGTAGAGGTTCTAAGAATGAACGCTCAGAAACTTTGTGAGCACTGACCCAGGGTGCAAGGAGATGTTTTACCCCCTCCCAGTTTCCCAGCTAAGAAAGGCAAAAGCTAAGCACTGTGAGTGTGCCTGTGTCTCCTCTCCTAAAGCTACAGCTAACTTGCTGGGAATAGCTCAAATGAGTATGGAAAATGTCTTAAAGCCAAACTAGATGTAAGGTTATCTATAAAGCATGTTTAATTTCTTCTTCTTCAACTTGGATGCCTTCTTTCTTCAATATATTCTGCTAGAATGCAGACCTCATCTCACTTAAAATTTGCGCAGCATTAGAAGTTAGAATGAAAGAAGAAATTAGAAGAAAGAATGGAAAATCTGAGGAAATCTATTAGCATCGCCAATCCTAACCCAAGCATAGCAGTTTATTCCAACACTGTCGTGTGAGTGTTCCAGCGCAAGGGCATTCTACACGGAGCTCAGCTCTGGCATTATGCTTCAAGGGCTGCTATGTAGGCTGGGAATACCAGAGACTTCAGTTTGAAGAAGAGTCTCCCCATAGCAAGAATTAGCTGGAGATGTGTTTGACATTCAGTATAAGGAAAGAGAAGGCTGGACAGTCAGGTCCCCTCCACATTTAAATAATTTTTTAAAAAGCATTTTTTGCTTAAAAAAAAAAAAAAGACGACTAATTTGACTGACTTTCCTGCTTCCTGCATGCCAGAACATACGATTATTAACCTAACAGACCCCCAATACTTTTGTATTTCAGGTTGTTTGCAAAACCAGATTGTACTATATTGAAAATTAAACCCTTCTGAAATGATGCAAAAGCTACATCAAGTGAACCACTGTAAGATATTGCACCAATAATAAGCTTTTGTGGGATCATATTTCAGCAATGTGGAGGTTACTTCAACAATTTTCTCTCCTGTTACTGCTTATGAGAAAAAGAAAACATCAGTTTGTTTGAAGAAAAAAAGATTAAGGACGGCAGATATATAGAAACGGTTGTAAAATTGGCTTTCTATGTTGTTTTTGTGTGTGTGTGCTCAGACTACTCAGCAATAGAACGACTTCGTTCTTTTCTGTCACAATATTGCATGTTCTTTTGCACATACAGTTCAGTGCAGATTATGTCACTGTAATAATTAATTTCAGCTGGAAAACAGGGTCCACCATGGCTTACTTGCTATCCTGTGAGCTGGAGATGATTATACTAAATCAGTTCTTGGTTTAATTTCTATTCTTCGTCCCCATGCAGATGCAGTGTCTACTATATCGAACAATATCAAAAAAGCCTCAGGTATCAAAAAATTAAGAGATTTCACCAAGCACGTCTGCTGCTTCTTAAACTGGCTTATGTCAAGATGACATTCTAAAGCTTTTAGATTGTTTAGCTCATATAATATCAATAAATATGTAGACTTAAAAAATAATATAAAAAGTGAATATCTTATTCACTGTATAGCTTTCTAAATACGGTATCCAAAATGTAAGTGCCCAATTTAGGAAGTGCAGGTTTATAATTATAGCACCATTACATAGATTGATTAAAAATAATAAAAATATAGCTACCTTCGTACAAAATAGTTTTCCAACAAATCAAGGCAGATCAGAAAACTAGGTTACAGACAGTATTAACAACTGGAAATGTTTTGCTTCCAACAGGCATGAAATGGATTACATGTCTTACACAAAGTGAAATTATGGTTTTAATTCTGCAGTTTTTAATTACATGAATTCACACACGTAATTTCTCACTAAACTGGGTGACGATGGCTTGTAGGAGTAATGATTTAGACCAGTCTTCCAGGACCCAGAACTCAAATGTGTATTTATATATAGAGTTACACGTGCAATTAGCATATTAGATTAAGTTGCTCAGAGAGTATCATGTTTGGTGTGTCAGGTACTCTTCAGTCATTTTATATGGTATAAATAGTTAAATATTTTCTTTCGTCTTCTTTTCTCATTTCTGCCTTTCTCACTTGTTTTTCCCTCAAAGTTTATGCTATTCATATATAGATTTTTTTCAAGATCATACAAAGGAATTGCATTTGAATTTTAAAATATTTTTTCTCCGTACAATTATACATGGCTGTATGACCTGATGTTTACTATTCTTGCAAAAACCCCATGATTTTTGCTGTATTGTTTTAGACAACATAATTCCTTAAATGCTGTTAGCACATAAATGAGTTTCACTGTGTAAGTTCTTTAATGTTTGTGTGCAAGAGACAGACCTGACTGATCATAGACCTCAGTGTGGATTGTAATGCACAGTGGGGAAACAGAACACACATTTATACTATGATTGTGGCTTCCGTTTCTGGGCACTTGAATTAGAATACGCTTTTAGGGGATTTGTTGGTTTGTTTAATTTGGTGATGTTATTAGTTAGTGTATGATAAATAATGTCATAGGATACAGTGTAAATAAAACATGCAGTTCAAACAAAACAATCCCACCTGACCTGTAGAGGCTCAAGAAGTCCATTTCTGGCACTTAAAGCCACAGTGGATATCCTGACAAAATTACTGGAACTGAGCAATAAACATCATTATTTTCCTAACTAGCCTCTGTGGGTGGTGTTCTCAGAGATGCTGTGATTTTATTTATATTTGCCTACGTGGCTTCTAGTCACATTGCTTCCAGCACGAAGTACTTGTGGGAGAAGTACTTGTGGCTGTGGGGGAAGACGCAGAAGAGCCTTCATGCTGGTTAAATGCCATGTGACTTCTCACCTTTCTGCAGCTTTAATCAGAGGTAGCCGATTAAGCTACACGTCCAGCCGCATGGCAGTACGGCAGCAGCAAGCGGGCGGGGTGGATGGCAGAATGCAGACTTCTGGGGCCACCTGCTTCCAGTAGAACACCCCGTGTTGTGTCAGAGAGAAAAAAAGATTCTTGTGTAGAAGTGGTACCAACATGTAGAAAATAAAAATGTTTTAGTCTTACTCTGTATTGAATTAATGAGAGAATGGGTAGTCAGTTCCACTCAGGGATATTTTTTACTTTGTCCCACGGGATATAAGGTACTGCCTTCCTACAGACAAACTATAGTTTAATGTTGTGATGCTATTGTATCGTATTTAATAAAAAGCATTGCTAAAGTAAGACGAAGACATTTACTACATCCGTCCATCTCCTTCCTTTTCTCGTCCTTCCCTCAACACATGCAGATCATTTTATATGAAATACATTCTTTTCTAATCCCACTTTCATTGTATGCGTACCATAGCAAATGCTGCTCACGTGTAGACTACTATTTTGTCCCGATCTCTTCCTGCATTAAAAGACTTACATAATCGTATTGAGAGAAAGCACTTAGAGATCTGTAATCCATTGGTCTTACTGAATGACTTTTTACATAATGAAAATCTGTGAAGGGTAAATATGTTGACTGGGAGTTCCGTTAGCACTTAAATATAAGGTATTTCTGGGAAATGTACATAAACAACACAAGCCATGTAAGAGAAGGAAAAGAGAGCCCAGAACCAATCCTTTCAAACTAACTACAAACAATAAGAACATGTTTAATTTTTATCCAAAAGCTAATGACATCAGTCATTCAGTCTGGTTTTTAAATTACTTCATTTACATATTTACATGAAGAATTTTGAAACTAATTTTATTTCATATTCATAATGCTGAAGTTTTATGTTACATTGTTTGCGACATAAGGAGAATCACCTGAATTATGGTTCTGTGTTCATTTTGTTAGTAAAATAAAAAAAACAGTGTAAAGGGGTTTTATGGTGATAGGCTGGAAGTCCTGTAGTAAAATTAGAGATTGCTGCATTTAACAGAGTCAGTACTGATAAGTTGATACCACTGTTGATCGTTGTTACTATGATTATCACAGAACCAAATTTCACACTCCTTAGGTTGTCTGTAACTTTTGCTAAAGTAAATCCACGATTTGCTGGCTGAAACGAAGCAGAGTTTGGATCCTAACACAGTGAGGATCTAATACGTTAGTATAGTCTACTATGTTCTCTAGTTTTTAATTGCCCAAGCCAATAGTTCAGTACTTCACTCACCACCACTGAACAAGCGGGTATTATTGTGGCTGTTTCCTAAGGCAGAGGTTTCTTGACTTTTCCGACTGCCGATTCCCTTGTGGTATAAGTTAAGATACATCCCTATATTCAACCTGGGGAGCCTGAGAAGGGTGCATTTATGTAAAGAAAATGGTGAAGAGAGAGCTTAGCATGTTACTTGTATTTCTGTGGTTTAAATAGGAACTTTTTGTTTAGAAGAGCTTACTGACGAGCGGTATTAATATTCCAGGTTTTGCTTGGTTTTAATTATTACTGCAAGCCAACCAGTAAGTTCGAAGAATTTACTTTATTTTAAGTTAAATAAGTAGTGACAGTAACAAGTTTGAATTATTCAAAGTGTAGAAAATACCACCCATGCACAGGCAAACCCAGTATAATTCAAGTCAGGAGTAAGAGTTTAGTATATAGCAAACTTATGTGTGTATCTTGTGAATAAAGACAAAAGGACTGAAGCAGAGCAACACGGAAATTAAGCACTGACCATCTTCTTTTCTACTGAAAACACAACAACATTTTCATTCATTGACCAGCATGAGAGTATTTGCATTTTCATCATGCTATTTAAATATAGAGTATTTTGAAGTTTGACTTCCCATTTTTCACTCACAAAAAAAAAAAAAAAAGCATTTCCATTCTCCTTCCTGCTGCGTTTCAGTGGGGAAAAAAATGAAGACTGCAAATCTACAATGTGTCTTTATTTCTCAATTTAAAAGAAGCATCAGTAGTTTTGGGCACTGTGGTTTCATCTTGGTTTGGTTTGGTGCACTGTTGTGCCTGAACTCTGTCACATTGAGCGTACACTTGTATCGACTGTAGGAGATTAATGGCAGGAACACTGGTGGTGCCAATCCTCTTTTAAAATTCTACTTAATCTTTTAATTTCAGATAGCCTAAATATAAGATGATACTGATTTTTAGGAACAAATGAATGATGAATAAATCTGCAGCCAGTTTTGTTTTAAGATTTGAAAAAGCATTATTTTTCCAAGGTCCAGTCCTTTAAATACTGATTGTGTGCATATTCATAACGAAGCAAGACTTAGATAATTATAGGGTACTTACATGAATTCTTTGAGTCCAAAAATCTAAATTCCAAAAAATGCAATGGACTGAAAATGTACAATTTACCAACTCACTGAGGCTTGCTTTTGAAGATGAGATTATCTATTCTTAGAAATTCTTCTACACAACTAACCGTGGATAAAGAGTGTGCTCGCTTCAGGGTACCAAGATACAAGATAATGAATGCTGTAGGTGTTACCATTTGCTTATCCATCAGAAACTGAGCTTGCACCGCTTGGGTTTTCAGAACATGTCGTTAAATGATCTGATTTCCAAAGGAACGTGGAGTTTTCAAGAACCACAGAATAGTCCAACTTCTTATCCACCTTCCTGTGAACTAAGTAAAAGGAGAGTGCAGAAGAGTGAAATACACACAGACTCTTAGTGAGTAGTGGTGGCAATCCAGATATGTACATTCTCCTGCAGCTTTTGCTGTGTTTTCCATAAATATGTTTCCTCAATATCATTGTGAAGATCTCATTTAAATCCACACACGGCAGTTACACCTTGTCTAGACAGATTGAAACAGTAGCACCGATAGATAGAAGCTTGACTTTGTCAGAATGCTGCCTGGGATCTCTGTGAACCTAGATTAACTACGTATAAAAAACCTCCTATGGAATGAGTGAAATACAAAAGAAAGGAATGTGAAGTTGTCTTCTAAAGCTTTGAATTCCCATGAGAAATGGAGCCAGACTGGATCAGTGTGCAGAACTCACATTATCCTTCAATGTAATCATCGCTTGTGGCCTTTAATTCACGCTTACACTTAAACCGTTTTTCCTCACGTTATTATTCTTTTTCACCTACAAGTGACCAGATTCAAATGTGTCACACACTTTTTCTCCCCAAATCCATTTCTCTTAAGTTTTAAAGAATGAACTGTGGCAGTTTTTCAAAGTATGTTTAGTTCATAGCTCAAAAAGATTAGCTTTTTATGAGTGTTGTCAACATATTTTATTTAATAAGCATGAAGACTATTGTCTAGTAACTTCACAAAACATGTCCAATTGTTACTTTTGATAAGATGTCCATAATAGTCAATGCAGAAGAAGAATAACTTACGAAACTCCAGATATTAGAGGGTCTTTGTATTTGCTGTAGAGTGCCTCATATACCTATGGCACTATAAATTATGTACCAAGCATTCTTGAATGGGTAGCGTGTGTTCACAGTAACAGAAGACATTTCCATAAGTTACATAATAAATAACCTAATACATAGAGCCTTTTGCAAAACATTATAGAGCTTCTCTGCAAAGTTAAGTGTCCGTCCCCCCAGTTTTACATTTAAACATTGACAATTTTACAGGGAAGCACTGGAAAGTTTTATGGTGCTCTTGCATTTAGCTTCCAAAATTGCAGTGTATCAGTTTGGACCAATCCTACAGGCTTCCTCTTTCCCAGATGATTAATCAGACATGAATGAAACTGAGACACATTTTTGGCTTTGTGTGGGTTTCTGCAAAGAATTCAGGAGCTTACAGAAATATGACTGTACAAATACAACCTGTCAACATGAGAGGGGATCTCTTTATATTATTAGAAAGGTCTGAAAGGTGACACGATTTTTGTTTGCCAAAATATATTTTCAAAAATTACAGCTTCTGCTGTGGGTGGATTCATTGCTTCTATCTTCATAGTTAATTGTGAAGTGTTTGCTTCTACAGAAAGAAAAAATTGAACTAGTGGCAAGAACCAGCCTTTCTGCAGGGAAAGACAAAATCGTGGTAACTGTGGTTGAGAACAACAAGGCTTGCTAGTATCTTTTCTGAATATGCAACTGCTCCTTTTTTTTTTTCTCTCTGGATTTGGAAAGTGATTAGTCATTTGCTTATGCTGTGCCAACCCACGCAACTGGGTTCTGTACAATCCATCATATATCAACAAACAGCATTTGGTATCAAACATGGCTTGTTCTGTTTTCTGCATCCTCCTCCACACCTCCCCCCACCCCCCAACCATTAACTTAGCTAAAGTTCACATTCTTTTATTGGGGTTTTCATCCTTCCCCTTTTCCTGCGCTGAAATAGTATTTAGTGTATTTGATGAAAACCCCCCTGTATTCCAGTCACTTCAGCAGACAAAACACCTGTGTTAGCTTCCAGCTTTGTGTTACTCTCAAATACTGTAAACAGTGACCAGCAGCAAATACCAGAGCCTATTCAAGAACAAAAAATGCAGGCTTCTGAGAACAGTGATCTATTAATAGCAGACAAATCCCTGTTATGGCCAGTAGTGATAATACCCTGATACTTCATAGTTAACTGTTACAAGTCCAGCAGATGAAGACATCCTATTCTGCAGGCTGATTTGCATCCCTTTTTCTTCAAAAAGCAAGAAGAAGCAAATCTTGCACGTCAGGATAGTGAGAGGCAAAAGTTTTGCTTTGTTTTTTTCAAGTGCTAGGTTTAAATTCTGAGCTCGTCCAAGTGACCCGTTTCAAAATGAAAGGTGAGGCATGAAACACTCCAAAGCCAGGCTGGAGGGGCGTCGCTCCTGTCAGAGCCTGCACCATCCTAAGAGAGTTTTACCACACACACTGCGAGGACAATAGCGATAATGAGCACAGCGGAGAAAACAATCCCAGCTAGAACCTTGCTGATATCGCAGAAGGATTTATTTTCCTCTACAGAGATCATGCCAATTGAAGAGGCGCCCACACTGATGGTGGATTTTAGTTCAGCCCCAGGGTCTTGCTTAGCCTCTACTGTCCACTGGGGGACATTGACCTTCATTTCCATCTCGTACATCATCTCTCCTACCTGGTTGATTTCGTTCTCAAGGTCTTTCAAATCCACCACGTCTATATTATGCTCAGCCTCGTATTTCATGTTCTGGACACTCATCGCCCTGGCGGCCACGCCAGAGGTTCCCCCACTCATGCCAGTCTGGATCAGGTGCTTTTTGGGGACGTTTAGTGGGAACTCGTGGCCCAGCTCCAGGGCTCTCCTCATGTCGATCTCCAGGATTTCTAGGCACGTGGAGAAAATCACCCATAGCCTCTCGAACTCGGCTTTATCTTCCTTACTCACGGTTTTGTCCTTCAGGACCGTGGTCAGCTTGTTCCTGTTGGCCACCGCTAGCTCCTGGGCTTTCTGACGGGTTTTCTTGAGCTCCTCCCGCAGGTTCTGAGAGTCCGAGGAGCCGCCGATGGTCAGCACCATGTGCCGGTAGCAGGCGGTCACCTTGTTGAGCGCGTCCAGCAGCGCTTTGCACTCCTCTTTCACCATGGTCCCGGCGGCGCGGAGCCGCGTCCCCGNGCGCTACCAGCACACATGGCAAGCGGGACCTTCGGGTGACGCGCGCGTTCGGCAGCCTCCTACCCGCCTCGCGTCCCCGCCGGCT
>VWZK01011244.1:115966-164911 GCA_013396935.1 Baryphthengus martii
CGGCGCAGCGGGCACCTACGGCGGCGGCCGGAGTCTGGCCGTGCCTGCGCCCGTGCCGTTCAGGCGCCTGACGGTGCCCTCCGGCCGCA
Organism: Baryphthengus martii; assembly: GCA_013396935.1. NCBI lineage: Eukaryota > Metazoa > Chordata > Aves > Coraciiformes > Momotidae > Baryphthengus > Baryphthengus martii. Next base: position 116,056 of record VWZK01011244.1, read on the forward strand.
AGGGCAGGTGGCACTTGTCAGTGCCCGCGGTCTCGCTGGCACCTGCCTTCCGCCCCGCTCCTGTGCCGCCGTAAAGCGGCAGGGACGGTTAATGTGTTGGTGAACTTAACTTCACCCCGGCTACGTCGGCTGCTTGCGTGAGGTCAGTGCTGTAGGCTTCCTACCAGTCTTCAGGGTGTAGCGGGTGTCCCGGCGCCTCGCAGGCACTCCAGGGGTAAAGGACTCTTCTTGTCTTCGCCTTTTGCACGGGGTGGTGAAGAAGGCTTGGGGGAAGCGCTGATGTGTGATCCAGAACGGCTGCAGTTAGCTCAAGTCAAGCAATTATACATCCGAAAGGGCAGGAAACTTGCCAGCTTCTCACTGGCAGAATCGATACTTCACAGACTACCGTTGTGAACGTGCTGAAGTGCAATTTAATGATTAGTGATGGACGCTAGGTCATGTTTCTGTGTACATCTGAACCTCCTAGAAGAGCAGAATTGATGATGAGTGCTACATAGTAAACCAAACTATGTTTGTGTATGTGTCTCTAGCATGTGATGTATCTGCCAAACTGGACTTCTGGAGAACTTGCTTGTTGCTACTACATATGCCTTAATGTTTGCGTAACTGATTTTTCTGGAGCTGTAGCAACTTGAAAATATGTGAAGCTGACTCCCATGTGAAGGGGGAGGATGACCCTTTCCCATGTTATGCCCCTCTATAGTGCAGTGTTTGTTTTGAGCAAGATAACTTGCTATGAGAAGCAGATTCCAGGCAAACTGGCTTTCTGGTACTGGGCCTAGCCTGAAGAGTCTTGTCTAGGCTATTGTCCTTCTAGATCTCAGTAGCTTGGAATCCACTGACTATTTTTTGTTGACTTTCCTTAAATTTGGCCCTTATTCGAAGCCATATATAGCTTCTGTTGCAGGTTACCACCTGTGGCAGAAACTACCTTTTAACTCTGTAGATTGTCAAATTACTATGGGGGAGCTGTCTGTCAATTTGTGTATCGATAGCCTGGAAGCAGCGAATCAGTACTGTCTGTTTCCATGTGCAGGGTAGGGGGGAAAGAAACACGAGATGGTTTTGATCTGATTAGATGTGAGGTCTTGTAATTGCTTAATCATCGTCAGGTGGAAAAAGGATTAGCCCTGGGTTTGAATCTGGAGTCCTGTGTGACTTCAGTGTTAAGCTTATTGCTGACTAAATTATGCAATGCTGTGTGTGTAGTAGCTGTGTTTCAAGTCTGCCACATCGCTAAAGTTACTGTTCATTGTGGCCCATCAGAATATTGAAACTGCTTCTCTGAAAGTAGCTGAAAAGGGGAGAAGGGGATTTTCAGGAACATGTGACTAATTAAACTTGAAGGTGGCTGCAGTTATAATCTGCATCAGATAATGCCTAAATACATCTTTAGGTGTGTCATGTGGGAAGAAGAAAGAGGCTGCTGTTTAGATTAGTTCTAAATTAAGTTCAGCTGCATGCAGTTATACAGTTCAGATAGATGGTGAAAACTCTTAAAGTCCAAGTGTTTATCAGACTGGCGCGATGTTCTGAAAACCCGAATCTTGATACTGCCTCCAAACAAGCTGCTGACTGGCTGGAATATTGACCTGGGAAGACTATTAGGATAGAGTGTAAGAATCCTTGAAAGTGAATTAGAAAGCAGCATAATAAGTAGTAGGAGAAATGCATTTCCTGGTTCTCCAGAAAGACTTTCTTGCAACAGATGTTAATGACACTATTCGTCGTTTCCAGTATTCCTAAAAAAGTTTGCGAAGTATTCTGTGATGCTTCTTGAACATCAGTACTTGTTAAATGCTATATCCTCACTTTAATAGACTTTTAGATAGAAATTTAGGGACACACAAGTCTGTGTTGTTGCAGTGGCTGGTAAGCCTTGTCCGATGAGCTTGCTTTTGGAGTAAGTGCATGTGCTGAGTTTGGTCTGTAGAATGCTGTGGCCACTGAGATGAGTAAGGAAAATGAGGATGGGGTATGGTAAAAATCAAATATGACATCAACCCCCTCCCCCATTTGATCTCACAGTATAGCTTCCTTCACTAAGTACTCTGATTTGCTTTTCTGATAAGCATTTTGCGTGTGGAACAGCTTCAGGATTTGATCTATAACAAGAATCTTAATTTATGTCATAGAAAAATGTTAGACTGATGTGTCTGTGTTATGGTGTTTACTGTCTGGAAGCTCTTAATTCCCTCATGACTGGTACGTGGTGCATTGCGTAGCATCAGACACCAGTGGTGGTTAAAATAATTTCTTTTGCTAGTTAGAACTTGCTTGAATTATGTTCCAGCCTTCCTTATCCTTGCACTGCTCCCTGAAGGAAGGAACTTGATGTAGTTCTACAGTGTTTTTCATAACTTGATAAGCATCAGACCGCTGCTAGAGTAAGTTTCTTGTGATCATGAGGTAAGACTTAGTGCTGGCTTTCAAGAACTTGGTTTTCCTGTTGAGATCCATAGAGGATGGATTACATTCCTGTCCAGTTGTTTAGTCTAAGGATAATCTGAACTAAGGTAAGTGGAGTACAGAGTTGCTGCCTTCAGTTCCCTTGTTTGTGGGTGGCCTGTGCTGGGTCTGATGCTGAATACCTGCTTTCGTTATGGACCTGCTGCTCGTCTTGGATCTGATATCAACCTTACATGGTCTGTTGTGAACAGCGGTGGTCTGTAACTGTAGTCAGAAATGGTGTTATCTTCTGTGACCCTCATCTCAGCAGCACAGTGTTCAGGCTCTCTGCACCCTCAATACACAGGCTGGGGAATTGTACCTCTGTCTTGCCTCAGTAACTAAAGAATCAAAATAATTGGTGTAAGCAAACTGCTATTTTTTTTCTTGTGTTTCAGTTCCTTAGTTTTTCTTCTCCCTTCCATAGAAGTACCTGTGCTGACACTTCTGCAGGCCTGAGGACTTGGCCTTAAATACAGCTCACTAATATTTGGAGGAAGCATCCTCCTTTGAAAAGGTGTTTTGGCAACTTTGTACTTCCTGTTAATGTTTTTCCTGTAAATATTCCTTGTTAATTAATTGCCCATGTGGTTCACTGACCCGCACTCTCTGCACTCTGTTCCAGGGCTTGCTTGTGAATAGCTCAGGGTTCCCCATCTGAAGATTTAATGCAGCTTTAATAATGATAAGCTAAAGAATGAAAATTCTTTGTAGCTGCTCTGGACTTCTAGGCCTGCAAGAATTGAGAACTGGGAATCTAGTCTCTCTTCTGCTGTGAAGAGAGAATGCAGCTTGTTCCTAATACTTGGCTAATGATAAGTAAGAAGTAACAGGGTAAAAGTGGGAAGCTTGCCTGTTGAAGGATGAGCCAGTCATCTTAATGTGCTTTTTCTGAAGGAAAGAGGTAGATGACTGTGGAGAGTCAAACCAGTATGTTCTTTCTCCTTGCATCTGAGGCAAGTAAGAATGTGTCTGCATCAAGCTACAGTGCAAATGCACTGTGAAAATATGGAGGGTGGACCTTCTTTTGTTTTTGTTTTGAGGTGAATGCTGATTTGAAGGTGCAAGTCCAGATTGTAACTAACCTCTGCCCAGAAGTGGGCTAAGTGAGGAGTAATAGTGCATGTAAAACAGTGGCTGAAGTGGTACCTAGGTTTTTACTTGGACTTAGACTAGTGAATTCTGCTATTCGATTGTGTGCATGCAGAGTGCTTTAAGTTATGCTTAGCTTTAGCCGTTCTTGCTAAAGTAATGCTCTCAAAGGGCATTTTTGTAGAGGGGAAAAGAAGAGAGACTGGAGTAATTTATAACTGGGGAACCATCGATTCCTCTTTCTTGTAGGGCTCTGCAGTTTGCTAGTGTGATAAATAATGCAAACTTTATCAGAAATGTCTGTCAGCTGCTCTGAGCTAAAGATGTTTTAGTTGAGTAATAAGTTACTGCTTCTTCTGATTTTTCTCGTTATTTTGAGCATTTCGGTAAGTGATATTCTAGTTACTGGTTGACTAAGCCTTAATTGTACTGTTGTGGACTCTGCAAGTGAAGATATTTTTTTAGAGAACCTGCCATTCTGCTTTTTTCTAGCTCAACTTTTGTGGAGAGGACACTGATGTACTTGATGTTAGCATCCCAATGGAGTATCCTAACTTGCTTTCCTGGGAAGACTTCAGGTTACAGAATTAGACTCATGATTTTTTGCCAGCTTTTGTAGTTGTTCTGCTGTCCCTACTCTGCCAAAGTATTATTAAAACTGGTGAAAACAGTCTTACACTTTTCAACAATGAATATGAAGCGTTTGTATACAGAATCCCTAATTCTGTTATGAAAAGCATTTTCTCTGCGATGTGTTTTTTTCAAGTCTTAAGTAGTGGTACAGCAGGACATTCAGAAGGTGATGTGCTTAAGAATTGAGTTTACATCAAAACTCAGTACTAAGTTCGAGTTGTGTAACTTGAATGCAGATGTGATGATGTTGCCAAGTAACACTGCAAATACAATGACATCTACTTCAATGCTTTCAAAATGCTTCTTAAGAGGAACTGAAGCCTGATAGATCTGTGAAAGGTACCTCACTTAACCATCTCTAAAGGGAAGCAGCATCAATGATGATGTGAGGTGTCATAGTTAAATCCTATTTGTTGTTTTCAGTACTGAAAGTCATAAGACTTCATTTCCAGTGTTTTGGAGAAAATGATGACTGGCTTAGATTCCATGGTATGTTTTTCCACTGACAATCCCTTTTACCATTAGTTTTATCATTAGAATCATCACTCTGCTCTTAATCGGGAAAGGATTTGGCCGTTTTAAGGTTATAATTGTGGCTTTTTGAAACCAGTAATGTAATGCTTATTAGATCCTCTGATCAGCTGGCTTCTGTTCTTCCAGCAATTCGAACTATTTCTGTGTTTACAGGCATGAAGCCACACACTGAAGTGATTCCATTTAAACCTTTTACATAACATTAGTACTTGTGTATTGCTTTACAGCTCAGCATGATAGAATTTAGTAAACTTGATAGTGAATGTTACTTAGGACAATTTTTAGTGGGCATTCTGTTAAGCATTGGACGGTTTTGGTAATGTATATAAGGCTTTGTACATTTCCTGCCTTTTTTTAGTGTTAATAAATCTGAAGCTGTCCAAAGTGCATCTAGAAGGGCTAACTCTGTATCTGCCCTGGTGCCAGCCCTCCTCCCCAAGCCAAATTAGATTGAAGCTGTATCTTGTGTTCTGCCAACAAACTCTCAATGGAGTATTCTAATGTGTTCCTAGAATTACACAATGCATTAGCCACTATTTTCAAATCCATTTAACTTTTGGGGTGGAAAGAAATTGACTTAATCTCAGAAATGCCTGAGCCAGAACTTGGAAGAGCTTTAATACACTCTTTTGTTTCTGTAGATTTAATCTATTTAAGTTTAGTATAAAGTCCTTTTGGTTTTGTGTGATTACTTAAATTGTAGATTGTTTATATGTCCATGCTTCGGTCTCTCTGAAGAATGCTGTGGTTAGTTGAAGGGTGCCCCAAGTAAATGTAGTAACTGTACTGTTTCAGTTACTATCTATTCTACCCTTTTTTTCATATCCATATTTCAATTTGATATGATAGCTATTCACTAATGTAGCACTGAGCAGATGCAGGGGTGAAGGAAAGAGAAAAGGGAAGGAAATTCAGAATTGTGATTCTCAAAACAGTGCTAATTTGGCTAGTGGTGCTTATTTCCTGCTGTGTAGGAACATGCATATGGTGAGCAGTTCAGAGTTCACATTCTGCTGCTGCTCAAGGTGGTGACAGATACCCGTGTGAAGTGGAAGCTTTATCTTCCTTATTGGGGTACAGCATGTTGATGGCATCTCAGTTGCGTTACAGTAGCTAAAATGCCAGAATTCATTGTTTAAACACAGTTTCTTTTCACTTCTCGCTGAAGCTCTCAAGTGTGAGTCAACCCTGTCAGTAGTTCTGTAGTAAAAGAATACTACATTGCTGCCACTGTGTTAAAACTAGTTATTTGTGGTATGTAACTCATGAACCAGGAACTGAAGATAATAATTTCAAAATATTCTTGTGATGATCTGTCAACTGAAATGATTCTTAAAGTACTCTTAATTGCTTGTGCTGTTTTTTCAAGTGCAGGCAATGATTTAAGAGCTACATCAGTCATACAGACAGCAAGCTTCATAAGCTCAGGTCTTCTGCGGGAGCTCCCCTCCTCCCATAAATCTCTTCCAGGGAATGAAACGCTGGTATTAATTCCTTTCTAGATAAAGCTTATCAGTTGTTTTTTGTTTGTGGTTTCTGTTATTTTTTATGGTGATAACAGGTTTATAGATAAGGAGTATTTGTGGAATGTGTTCTTCTCTCCTCTCCCTTCCTATTACGGTAAGAACTCTGTGGACTTAAAGATTTGTTGAACTGAAAAAGTGACGATATATCTGTAGCAGTTGGAAACACTTGGGCACTGCAGTTTTGTCTCTGCAGTCTCATGCTTGTTGGCCGCCTTGTGTCAATGTGCTCTTTTCCCTCATGCAGTCACATCATGTGCTAATACCTTCTCCATCACTGTCTTGGGCTCATAGCAGTCCCATCTACTGCTTGGCTAGACACTGAATGTGAATTCACCAGATAAAAAGGCAGTTGAAGATGCCTTAGTGGGCCAGCGACATTAAAAAAGCTTAACTTAGTGCCTCAAGAGACCACGTAATCTAGCCCCTTAGCTTCACTCTGTCCATTACCACCTCTGGTAGAGGCTCGTTCAATAGGTTCTGAAGGTGAAGGTTCATGAGACTTGATAGCTTTGCTTAGGAATCTAAAACATTGGTTTATCTTCTCTTCTGAAAGGTGTTCCTGATCTGTAATCTGAGTCTGTGTTTTCTTCAGCTGAGGTCTATTTCTTCTACAGCTGTGGAAAAAAAATGCCCTTTGGTAAAAGCTTAATTGATTTGGAGAAAGAATTCTTACCTATTTTATACAGTTTCTTCAGCATAAACAGCATCACTGCATTTCATGTTTTGGATCCTGCTTGCAGGGCTTTCTTGCCTTTTTACTTCAAATTCTCTCCCAGTTTGTTCATCTTCTCTGAATACAGTGACTGGAAAGGGATATGACTCTAAAACAGGTCTTGCTGTGGCAGACTCTTTTTCAGGCTGCACATGTGTGTACATACAGCCCTGCTTGGTACTGCACTTACTGTGTATAATTGTCACTGATTCATGTTTGGACTGTGAGCTGCAGTCATCTAAGATATTACTTAGAATGGTGGCTTAGGCAGGGTTTTTTTGTAGCTAACTAATTCTCCTTATTAGTTATTAATTCTGCGTCTTAGTGCTGATGTTCTACAGGCCAGTGATGACATACCGTGTTCCTGGAGCACACTTGCCACTGACTGGGCTTGTGTTGCCTTTTCTACTTTCCCTACCACTGGCTGAGGAAGCCCACGGCTTGAACTTGGATTGCAGTAGAACAGATCTCACGCAAAGCTGTACTTTTTCTGGGTTTAAAGTCTCATGATTTCTAAACTTAACTTGTCTTTTGAAGGTGTCAGTGAGCAAACATTAGATCTGCGCTCCAAAGAACACTGTTTTGGGACAGCTCAATTGTATTATTTCATAGATTCTGTTATTTTCAAAACATGATAAAACTAGTTGAACCACTTTATCTGGAAGGTCACAGAAAGACTCTGAGACAGTTACCTACCCCTGCTAAACTGTGGTGGTTCAGGCTGGGATTGACCAAGCTGTAAGTAACTGGTGATAACTTTATAGTGGGAATTGCTTGAAGCTTCTGATTATGTTTGTGTTTAGCTCTCTGAGGGAGTTCTTGTGCCTAACTACAGAGGCACCAGACTGTAGGTCAGTTAACAGACTATAGATTGGTTAACGGCACTGTTGGAACTCAAATGTTATCTAAAAATCGATGGGAACTGGGTGTATGGTTTTACCCTTCTGTTAAGCTGCCATACAGTGGTGTCACACCTCTTCCATCATCTAAAGAAAAAGGCATTTTTTAGTACCAGTACAGCATTGAGTAGTAAGACATTACAAGTGCTACAGAACAAGCCTAAGAAACTCATACAGAGCAAATAGTGTGCTAGGTAGAATTCTACATTTAAGAAAACAGGAGTACTGATTGTGTAAGGGTGACTTGTTCAAATTAAAGGTCTGCTGCTGTTCTCACCCTTTTCTAGGACACATAGCTGAAATTCCGTAAGGGAGTCATGCAACTTCTGTTGATTCCTAAGAGAAGCTGGATGAGGGGAAAAGTCACAGAGCAGACTAGTTAATTAAGCATTTGTAAGCCTGCTAATCTCAATTTTCTAAATAAAATAATTCTGAAATTATTCTAGAAGGGACCTCTAAGGGTTTTTCCTGCTCTTGTCTAGGATGTGTAATATTTTTTTATAGAAAATTTGAAGTGAGAAAGCAAGCATTTGAGTCTAGAACCTCTAAAGATCATCTTTCTTTCCTATGACACACTTAGTGATAGCTTTTTCAGTGCCTGCGGGTTGGGTTTTCTGTCTCCAGTCACTCCTTTGTTCAGTTTCACCAAACGTTATACATCATCTTGACTTCAGATCATTGAGACTTTTTCCTGTGAGTAGAGGTGACCACAAATAATGCAGTTTGCAGTGACAGTTTAATTTAATTATGACATAGGTATTCATAGAAATTGTCTGTAGCTTTCCCTGGAAAGTTGAGGATTGCCTTACACAAGGGTTCCTGTTACACCATCTAGATGTCTCAGAGTGTCTCACTGATGTGTATCAGTCAGTAATACTCACACAGGTGAGTCTTTGACTTGCATGAACACACTGCAAAAGCATCACTGGCCTGTGATGCAGTAGAATCTGCTGTAAACAAGCTGTAAATTCATGTTTTATGGCTTGTTTTACGTCTTTGATATACAAACTTGCACAGCTAAGTGGTAATAATGTAGATCTTAACTTTTTTCCTCCTCTGGTAAGTTTTGTCCAAAAATATGATGCGTTGTAAGACTGCAACACTTAGAAGGCTTAAGGAGACATTTTGAGGATAACTGTGTAACTGGAGATGTATATTCATAGAGAATAATATTTCAGAATAACTTCTGAGGAACTGTATCTTACTAGTTAAGCATACAACTGACTGCTTACGTCAAGGCCTGAAACTTTTTCCTTTTAGACAAGGGGATTCAAGCTGCCATGTAGGTATTCCCAAGTATTGTAACAGATACCATATATAATACATTGTTCTCTCTATATATTTTAGAAAATCTCCTTGAAATATCTGAAGTCCATATGGCTATGTATGATGAAGATATCTTGAAAAATCCCTTTTATTTGGCCATTCAGAAGCGGCGCCCAGATCTATGCAGCAAAGTTGCAGAACTCCGTGGTGTTGTAAGTATAAATGACTAGACTGAAATACTGCTTGTTAAATGGTAGCTTTATGAATTTAGACCATGCTTGCTACGACACATGTAAAGATTAGCACAAGCCTACAAAACTTGGAAGTGATGCAGAGAAGCTGCTAGTTTAAATTGCTTACTATTTACTAATCCTGACCTCTTGCTATATTGTGCGTGTTGTGTTTTAATCCCAGCTGACAACTAAGCACCACACAGCCACTCGGTCCTTCTCCCTGCTCCCTCTGATGGGATTGGAAGGAGAATTGGGAGGAAAAGGTAAAAACCCTGTGGGCTGAGCTAAGGACAGTTTACTAGAACTACAGAAAGAGAAGAAATGGTAGTAATAACAATATGAGTGATATACAATGCAATGCTTGTTGTTCCACGAACCTCTTGTCCTGGTGCAGCTTGCTCAAATCGCTTGCCTTTCCCACTGGCCAGCCCTCCCCTTCTGTAGTTGGCATGGTGTCAGTATGGCATCAACTACTCCAGTGACTGGCTCGGTTTGGCTATCTTCCAGCTTCTTGTGAAAATTAATCCTATCCTAGTTGAACCCAGGACAGTGTGGTTGTGAGAAGTCAAAGCTGACATTTCTGAACTTTACAGACCTCTTATTTTGTTTGCTGTGAATTAGTTATATATTCTCCCACTTGCTTGTCACACAGTGGGGTTGACACTTTGAAATTCCTGATGGATGGAGAATCACTCATTTCTGACAGCATTTTCTGTAGTAAAATAAAGCCATTAGACTGAGCTGGAATAAAAACTGCAGTCTTTAAGACTTATAATCTGGGTATTCTGCATTTAGTCTTCATCCAAAATTAAGTATGTGGAGTCTCGATTAAACTTGGAGGTTGTTGTTACCTAGTTATAAAGTTAAACCTTAAAATTATTAGAGTTCTTTCAGTTGTGTATTAAGATGGTGATGTGATCTGCTCATGCTAAAATCTGATCAGTTCCGTCTGTATTCTAACACCATTTTGGAAAGCTTCTGAGTACTGAAAGAACCAATTGCTTCATGTTTCTCTTCCTTGACAATGAGATGTATTTCTTTTCAGCATGTATATAGTGTTTGTTGTATTCATAATGTGTTGCTTTCTAAGAATTTATCTCAAGCTTCCAGTTGTCTGGTGTGCAGTAGACTCGAGATGTTTCTGATCTTAGATATTTTTTTCTTCTTTCTTACGGATTTTAATTTAGTTTGGAAATGCACGTCACTTAGCTGCCTAATTTTAAGTCATTCAGGTGACTGCTGCTAAGTGACTTAAGATTTCAACTCCTTCTGTTAGTGTTGTTTGCTTTGGTTGTATCCATCATCCTTTTTTCAGACCAATGGCTAAATGAAATTTCTAGATGAATCGCTGGACTGTGTGTCTTATCAGTGGCCGTTCCTTTTAATTTAAACAAAAGCACCTATAGTTGCTATACATTTACTAGTAAATGTTTATAAGTCAGATTCAATTGCTTGCCTCTAAAAGGCAAAAGCTGTTGGTGTTTACCTGATCATAAATGGTGTTTCTCTAAAGCGTGATCTAACTTTTTTAGGTATTAGTTCCATGCAAAGGAAGCCTTTCAAGCAACAGTCTTTCTACCTGCCAGTTTGAATCTTATGTTCTGAAGCCACTAGAAGAAAATTTTCAGACTTTAAATGGAAAGGTATGTCTGGTTTGATATCTTAATATATCTTGGGGACACTCTGATAAATGATTTACTGCAGTTGATTATTGATACTGTGAAGTAATGGTTACAGGAGAGGTAGCTGGGAGTTTGAGCTGACTAAAGTCATGTTACCCATCTAAGCCAAAGTTCAGGCATCCAGCGCTTCCAGCAAAAGCTGTATTTTGGTATGTACACAAGAACTGTCCTGTTCAGATGGTAATGTTGCCTCTGATTTCAGGTTACTACTTTGACGAAGGAGCTTTGTCAATTTATCTGTGTTCTGTGGCTCTGAAGGATTGTGGTGTGGCAGAAGGGCCTTTGTCACTTAATTAAGAAGCGTCTTTCTAGCTTTCAGGCAAATAGTAGCTTGCCTGTATTGTATGCAGGTGCAAGTTCATGAAGGCTTAAGACAAAATTATGATGGTATTGAGTTGTATCTGAGGCCTGATGTATTAGTTCAGTTCAGTGAGTAGGAAGTGACTGGTGTAGCAGCCAGCCATGGGAACCAATGCTAATGCTGCAGGGAATCAGTGTTTTTTCACTCGTAATTTTGCAGTACAGTCTGAGATCTTGCACCTGTTTGCAGGTGGTCATCTAGATATTTCTACTGCACATGTCCTCACTGGATCAGCTTGAGAAGATAAAGCTGAGCATGAGAAATGTAGACAGAATATGTGGTGTTTTCTGAAACTGGACTTATGCCCCAATTCTAAGTTGTTCTTTAATTTCACTTCTAAAAGTGCTCCACAATCTGCAGATAGTCTCTTGGATCTTGGAAATTGTCTGAAATCTCCTCTAGTAGTAGATCTGTAAAGGAAGTAGGTATAAGCAAGGTTTAGCTAGCCATTGTAGACTGAACGAGTCTTTGTTTCAGTGTCTGTGCAGCATGAGATTATGAAATTTCTTGAGTCTGGAGCTTTCTTGTCTTGTAAGATTCTCCTCTTTCCCTGGAAATGTAACTCTGCAATGCAGAAGCCAAAGAGCAACTTCATTCTCATAGAGTTTTACACCTGAACTGGTTTTTGTTTTGTTTCAGGAGATCTTCATACAAGGAAACCTCATCATTTTAGGAACTGGTTTTAATTATCATCTCTCAGTACCTGTTCTTTTTGAGGAAACATTTTACAACGAAAAGGAAGAAAGCTTTAGTATATTATGCATAGCTCATCCATTGGAAAAAACAGAAAGCTCAAGTATGTATTGAAGTGTTTACTTGGTCTTGTTTGCTCAGGGAGCAAATAGTATGTTGGATAGGCTTAACACATTTCCTTCATTCTGACAAATATTGGCTTGGCTGAAAGCTCTTGGCATTTATTAACCTGCTGGGGCAGATGTTGGTATGATCCTGGAGAGAAATACTAAGTTGCTGCCGGGAAAACTTAATTCTGTAGGGTCTGTGCTGCAGTCTCGGCACTAAAAATCATCTGTGAAATACTTGATCCAACATGTTTTTTTAGCAATGCTCAGTTTAGTGCTGACTGCTTAAGAAAGGGATTTAGTTTCTAGATATGACACGTATCTTGAGATGCAAAGTGGATGCACAAAAAACTGGAGAAGTAAATTCTTTCATGATAGCTTCATCAGTGGTTAGCAGTGGTACTGCAGTTACATAGCAGCTCGTCTGGCAGTGGACTAGTCTCATGAAGTGGAATGTGTTAATTTTTGTCCTAGTACTGAAAGTACTCTTGGTAAGAATGAAATACTATTTCCAAGGCTACTGCTGAAGCTGTGAATGTAATGAGATATTAAAAGGAACAGAAGCTTTTTAAAACATGTACTTTTTCTGAAATGCAAGAAGTCTCATCTTCCTAACTACATAAGAATACTTATTTGAAACAATTGATGGGAAAGTGAAGTAATATTGGGGTAATGTGAAAATAGTACCGTGAGGGGAGTATGATTGTTTTTCTGAAAAAAAAAAAAAAACTGGCATACATAGGCTTAAATTCTATAAATATTAATCTAAATCTAAAAAATTCTTCTCATGGCATTCGGTTTTTGGCCGTTACTTAATTTAATTGTATAACAGTCTTTCAAAAGTGAGGTAATCTGTAATTTCAGAAGTAATTTGAAGTGAATGAGATCTAAGCCTGTTATTAGTTGGCTGCCTTTGCAAATGAAAGACTTGCCTAGAAAAAAAAAATTTGGAAAAGCAATAGAAATTTTAAGTGAGAGATCCAGTTGTCTTATTCGAAAGGAAAGTGCATTTGGATTAATGGTTACATGAAGCTGCTTTGCTCTGCTATTCAGAGAAAGTGCATCTAAATAAAGAATAGGTTATGTAAAAATCCAAGAAGAGATTTTTACAGCTTGCTCGCAGCACGCTAACTTCCTGCCTGAGCATTCAGTCAACACTGTAATGTGCTTTTCTACTTTTAAGCTTGACTTGCGCTCAGATTAAGTCAATGTGGCAATAAATTATCCCAGGGTAAAAAAAGCGTGTGAAATCAGTTTTAGCTATTCCAAATAAATAGATACTTGACATAAAAGGCAAGAGAGCCTACTCTGAATGTGATGCATTACATTTTTTTAATTAAAAGCAATACCTTCTGTTTAAGGTATAGTGAGCTGAATTGTTTTGTTGTGCACAAGTTGGTTGTGTATCTAGGGACAGAAAGTACTTTGCTATGCGTAGGTACATGTTAAACCTGTCTGTTAATTCTTGGCTTTAATTTTAGGTGAATCTGCAGCTTCATCGAACTCCTATTCTCTTAAAAATATTGAAGATGTTAGAGGATTCTTGGGAAGGCACTGCGAGAGATTTGATAAATACATAGGGTCTTTCTATAGAACATTTAAAGAACATGAAAGGAAAAGCCTCCGCCACTACATAGTCAGTATCTTGCTTATTGATGTTTAATTTACTAAATATAACTTTCTTAACTGCTTTGGATAGCTTTGGTCTTGTTAAGCGTTTCTATGTCTAGGGGAGAAGTCAGGAAAAGTAGAATTCTTAATTGTGAATTACTACATCTAAACTGTTAGGTAAAAGCAATTTTTCTAGTTAATCTTACCATAGTGTACGCTTTAAGGAAGGGAAGACTTCTGTTCTTTGCTTATTTATACTTAGCTGCTTCAAGTCAAGTTACCCTGAATCTGAGTGCTTTTTTCTTTTTCTCCCCCCTCCCAGGATTCTGTCAACGCACTTTATACCAAATGTCTTCAGCATCTTTTGAGAGATTCGCACTTGGTAAACACTTACTCCACTAGACCCGCAGTACATAGTGTTACTTAAGCAATAAATATCTAACTTTCTCTTGCTGTTTGTGTGGCTTTCCCTTTCTAGAAGATGCTTGCAAAGCAAGAAGAGCAAATGAATCTGATTAAGCAAGCTGTTGAAGTAAGCATCTGAAATGAAGTAAAATAATTAGAAAGCTATTTTTAACTCTCCCTTTCATGCCTAAACTACTTTTTTTTTTCAACAGATGTATATCCACCATGCTATCTATGATCTAGTCTTTAAATATGTGGGGACTATTGAGGCAAGTGAGGTAAGTTTGTTTGATGGCTAAGGACTAGTTAATTAACCTAACGCACTTTTAAAAAAATGTTGCCTTTCTGTTGATTAGGATGCTGCTTTTAACAAAATCACGAGGAGCCTTCAAGACTTGCAGCAAAAAGACATTGGAGTGAAGCCTGAGTTCAGGTGAGAGGTGATTGTGGACTGTGAGAAGTCATTGAGATCCTGTCTTAAATAGGTCTCAGGCCAGCCAAAAATTGCCTTCCTTCAGACAATAGCAAAATCTCCTTATACTTCATTCCTTTGAAACGGGAAAGTAAAGCTTTGCAAGTGTCATTTTAGGGCAATCTTTGCATTGATCACTACTACCTCCTTTGCTTTTGTATCCTTAGGCTTTTCTCTCTATCTACAGGGTACAGAAATGCAAGTGTACTTGGAATAGAGATGGAAATATTTTAATACCGTTCTTCATTTCAGCTCTGAATAAGTTAAAACTTGAGTTTTGATCATCCTGTATGAACTCTGTATGCTAACCATTGTTTTCAAATTAATTTGTAGTTTTAATATACCACGGGCAAAGCGAGAACTGGGTCAATTGAACAAATGTACGTCCCCTCAACAGAAGCTACTTTGTCTACGAAAAGTGGTACAAATCATTATGCAATCTCCTAGCCAAAGAGGTCAGTAATTAGTGAACTAATGACTTATTTTTAAACTTTCTTAAGCAGTATATACAAAGCACTTTGGTATATAAACAGCTATTTGAATAGCGTTTGTGGATTAAACACAGGCTGGGGTTTGCCTTACTGGTCTCTGAACAAAACTCAATGGAGGCAAGAGACACACATCAGCGTCTTTTCTCATGGGTGCAGTTGGGTACTTATACATTTTAGCTAGAACATGTGAGAGCTTGCATGTGCTGGGACATTTTCTTGCAGGAAGATCAAAGGTGATCTAATTTAGACACTGAGGATCACTGCTAGAATGTTCTTGTCTATTTGTCCATGCTCCTTGATAATATTGAAATCAATATTCTTGAGAACGCGTCTTGTGCAAAATGCAGTGTTGGTGGGGGGACAAATAAATCTATATGCTGCATTCAGAATGCTGCCATGGATTACAGAAATAATTCTGTGATAGGAAAGCATGGATGTCTTAACCTTGTATTTGTATTACCTAGCCTAGAGAGAGAAGGTACTTCCACTAAGCAAATGGAGTAGTACAGTGAACTTATGCTTTCCCTACTTAATATCTTCTTTTCTTCAGGAAGATTCCTGGGTTATGGAAAAGTGTATCAACCTTGAGGGTATTTTTTGCCCTGAAGAATTTCAGGAATCTTGAGCTAGTGTTCTGACTCTTCCCATATAGAAACAAGGGGATGATAGTCAAACACTGCAGTCTGTACAGTACAAACTGCATTTATTTTTTTTTTGCTCCTGCAGCCTATTTTAGAGGGAGGCTGAGAACATTTGAGGGGCTGCCTTGGTTACTCAATGCATTCTCTGCTACTAGAGTTGGCTCTTAGTCTTAGGAGGCAGAACTCTGTATGTAACTATTGCTCTTGATTTGAACCATGACATGACTAACATCAGATGTAAATTCTCATTTTAGTTAACGTGGAAACCATGTGTGCAGATGATCTTCTCTCTGTTTTGCTGTATTTACTTGTAAAAACAGAAATCCCAAACTGGTATGTAACTATTGGCTATACATAGCTCAGCATATCTTATATGTAATGCTGCTGTAGGGACAAATGTTTCTGAACACGTAGTAATAACTTACTTGAAAGTAAGAGGAGCTGATGTAGTGCAGAAAACTATTTTTAGTAGGATAGTGAAGATGGACTACAAGTGTGACTGAATTAAGGATTTATCAGGAATGCAAGTGCTGTGTATTGCTTCTCAACCTAGAAAACACTTGTAATGGGGGGCCATCCCTATACCAAATCTGCATGTCAGTGCAGATTTCAGACCTGTCTTATCTGTTTGGAGCTATGAAACATTTATGCAGCTTCTACATGTTTGATACATTTCATATAGAAACTAGATTTGAGTACTCAATAGCTTGCTGCTGACCTCTACCATTGTGCTCTTCTCTCCTCGCTATCAGTAAAGTGTATCTAAACCTTCCACCTGTGCCTGAAGTGAATTATAGTGCTGGTGTATCCTGTATTTGAGATGAGCATTTTTCTTTTAATTTGTGGCTATCAGTTTACACTGGTGCTTTACAGCACTTGAAACATTCAAATTTGAAACGTGTGAAGCAGTCTCTTGCTGCTGTTATGTCCTTCACATTCCTTATATCCAGTTAATAACTTTTCATTGAATAGGTAAGAGATCTGATCCATCTAGAAAGCTCAGAACAGCCTAACAGTCTTTCTAGAAGCCTTTTGTAATGTGCACCTGTTGGCTGCCTGGATTGTGTAAGATGAGGTGCAGTAAGTTTTGTCATGCTAGTGTCATTTTTAGTAGCTCATGGCTCTAACTTTTTATTTCAGGATGGCCAACTTGAGTTACATAAAGAACTTCAGGCTTTGCAGTTCAGTGAAGGATGAGTTGGGATACTGTCTAACCTCAATTGAGGCCGCAATAGAATACATACGACAAGGCAACCTCTCTGACAGATCAACAGTAAGCTGCTCTTATAGTCTGTCGAATGTCTATTTGATAAGCTTGTGAGACAGTGTACCACTGGGAGTAAGTCCAGTCAGGGGATACAAACAGCTAACAGAAGAGTTACTTTTTTGCACTTGTGAATTGAAGCAAATGCTGAAATGATTTAAATTATTACAATGGTGTCCTACTCCTGTAGCGATACTTGTTGTTCATTGTATACTCAAGTAGTTAAATGTCAAGTCTACCACTTCATATGATTAGAGGAAAAATGACAGCACTATTTTCAACAGCTGCGTTTTCAGTAAGCTTAATATCTCCTATTTGTATGTGATCATGACTGAATGCAATGCAGTACCTGAGAGCAGGCATGGTTTCAACAGATTCTTTAAAAATTTTAAAAAGATAAGCTATGCTAGCAAAATGGGTATTGCAGTGTAATTGGGAATTATTCGGTATTAATCTGCACTGCAGACACTGAACTTTTAGGGTACAAAGACACATTACATGAAGTTAATAGTTTAATGGGCGTGCAGGGCTATGACAAGGTGGTGTTTAAAGGTCATATTTGGCTCTTAGCATCTCTAAGTGAGAAGGACTAGGAAATTTGTAAATGCATGAGCTGTTTCCTACTGGGCAACTAGACCTGTCAATCAGGTCAAATCCCTGCAGGCAAATCAAGGATGCTATTGATATGAGTTTAGAAACTTCTATGATTTAAGAACTTTGTAGCTTATTTAGCAAAGGAATCCAGTCTCATGGCTCCTGTAAAACTTTCTACTGTTGCAAAATTAGGTTTTCCTGATCTGATGTGGAATCAAAAGGAGTGAAGTTGGAACCAGAGTGAATTCAACGTGTCTCAGTCTGCCCAACTGCAAAGCACTGGAATCTAATTGCAGGGGCCAGAGTGATGGCTCAGTGTGCAGGGCTTGGGATGGGACAACCTGGGGCACAATCTTAAAGAAGCAGCACTTAAAGTAACAATTTTAGCCTTTTTGTTGTTTTTGCTTATTTTTTTCTGGGATCTTTCCATGAACCTGTCATACCTAGGTGTGTTTTGTACACTCCGAGAAGAAAAAAAAAAAGACACTATTTCATTTTGTGTAAAGAGACTGTGGTGGTATTTCTCGTCTGTAATGCTGTGTTGAATTATGTTAAAAAATAAAATAAAAATGATAGTTTAAAAGGAAAACAACTTGCTAAACAATTTTGGTTCTGGCAGTCACTTGGCTATCATTAACAATCCCTATACACATAGCGATGTTCATGGTCTGGCTCAGTGCAATTGTTTTCCACAACAATGCCAACAAGCTGAAAAAAATACACTGCTCTTAAATTTCTAGAACAAAGACTGTTTCCTCTTAAGGGCCTGGTCCTATCCCTCATTGTATAGTGAAGGGTAAGAGGTTCTCATACTGAAGTGATCATAACTTAATGGCAGTGGCACACTGTCTTGTCCTGAAAGATAAACTCCATCTTTAAGAATCCTAAATGAAGACTGCTTATTTAGTGTCTGCACCAAGACAGGAGCAAGCACTGTTTCTGTCCGTACCTCAGCTGGATCAGCTCCAGGCCTAGACTGCTAGCCTCTAACTTTCTCACTTTGATGTGTGTACTACAGACAGGGCAGTGGGTGCCACCCTGCCCTCTAGCACAGCTGGAAAAGAAGGAGCTAGACCACCCTTCTCTACGGTAGAGTAAGAGTGAAGGTGGTGGTGCATAATGAAGATGAAGGTAGCAAAGAGGTACAGGAATCGAAAAAAGGTAATGAGGAGATACATAAGAACTTCTGACAGCATTGCTCTCCCTTCCTGACTTTAACAGTTGAGATTTCCTTTGATCTCCTTCACCAGAGAATAATTTTCTGTTCAAAGTAACAGCAGCTGTCATGTTGATGCCCCATGGTTTCCTTTTCCAGAGTGTGCTGGGAGGGGCTGTGGGATTTAAGTGAGTAGGAACATTGCTGTGCCCTGCGGCTTCATTACAGCCCCTCACGTGGCTACATTTAATTTTATAGTTGGCTTCAGATGGAGCTTCTGGCAGCTGAGTAATGCTGTTGCCCACTCCCTGATGAAGCTAACTGCATAAAGAAAGCTCAGTAGGGAACTAATGTCCCCTGGGGGATAATGGACATATCACCCTTATGTCAGTGAGAAAATTGCAGACACCTGCCACATCCTTTCACCCAAGGTCATGCAAGGCTTGGAGAGACATTTTGATTGGGGGGAGAAGAGGAGCTGATAGCACGAAAGATCCTATTTTATTATCTGGGAGTTGTTGACCTTATTCACATTCCAGCTAATTATTGGGCCTTAGGGATGTTCCTGTCCTCAGCTAAGATCTAGCAAGACACTAGAGGCTTGAAGTAAGGTATAAAGTAGAGAATTAGGGCCAGTCATTAGGGAATGGGCAGTGTTTTTGTTATATGGAAGGAGCTGTAGGTGGCCATGAAGTTGGTATAGAGGAAGTACAAGTGAGAGAAGCTAGGAAAGGAAGACTTGAACACAAAATGAGGCTAACAAAGTGCTTGGAAGGGAGAAGGGAGTGAAGAGAATGTCCCCATCAGTTGTAATCTATGAAAGTCTCCTTGGATAGGTTGTTATACAGGTACATCCTCAGGTACAATTAGTTCTACAATATAGAGAGTAATGCTAGCTAAAAAGATTGTCAATGTTTGGATGTGTGTGTTTTAGACAAATAGATTTAAAATACCTGAGGTCCCACTCAAAGCAATTATATATATATATATATATTTTTTTTTTAAATTCCTGGAGTGCAAGTGAGTTGTCTTTGAAGGCTCAGACTTGCTTAATACTTCAACACCTGATTTTTCTGCTATTTTTCAAAGATACATAGTTTTGCCTGGGATGGATTCTTTTTTCTGATTTGTATAATAAATAATATGATACCTCTGCATAAAGATTGCTTTCTCATGTGACTGAAATAGTTATTCCACCTGGTTGGAGCACTTCTGTAGTAAAATACTGTGGAAGAAACAGTACCCACCTGGACACGTTCCTGTGTGACCTACTCTAGGTGATCCTGCTCTGGCAGGGGGGTTGGACTCGATGATGTTTTGAGGTCCTGTCCAACTCTTAACATTCTGTGACACTGAAAATGCAGCGTGCCTTGCTAGTGGTTGCTTACATTCATTATAGTGAAAGTATAAAGCTGTTTGTGGTCATTCATGTTAAAAATTCTGACTAGGTTTCAGGATACTGTAAAACTTTAACTTTTCTAGTTAGAAGTTTTTATCAGATATTTCTTAGGCAAGTTATTCCTACCAAAGAGTTCAGTGGAGTCTTTGAGTCGGAGTTGTATCTGGATCATCTTTTTTTAATAGCCATCAGTAGGCACATCTTACATGAATTTGTCTAATGGCTTTTCTGAATCCATTTATACTTTTGATTTTTGCAACATCCTATGGCAGTGAGTTCTACAATAAGAACTCTTCTTCTCACTCCCTCCCCAGACCTAATGCATGATGGTTTTGTGAGGCCTCCCAGTTCTTACAGTGAGGAATAGCGGATATTCATTCTTTGCATGTTTTGTTTGATTTTGCATCAGGTGTTGTGATTTTTATGGACTACTGTAGCACAGTCAAATCTCTTCTAGAATGAAGAATCCTAATTTCTCCTTGTGAGAAAGCTGCACTGCACCCTTTGTAGTTCTTGTCTCTTTTAGGTCTCTTCTTGTTTTGCTGTGTTCTTTCTTAGATGGTGCAGCCATAATTTCATTAATGCTCAGTTAGTTCATGGCAAATTACAGTACAGGAATATTCTGGTGAACAGCAGGTGTGAGGTCTGTTAAGTCTCAGAATCCTAAATATGAAATGAGTTTAGGTTTTACATTCATCTGATTATTCTGAAGCGATGAATACAGTGTTTGATAGTTTTAAGAGTTAATTCCACTGTTAAGCTACTTTACTTTTGCCTGTAAACGAGTATATAGATAATCAATCTGTGTATTTTATTTTCAGGAATCTGAGAGTCTGTGTGATAAGCTGCTTCTAAGACAAAGGATGAATTTATTATCCCAGATGTCTGCTACTCCAATAGACGGCTTATTTAAGGTTAATAACTTTTATGGCACAAGCTGTGTGTATTTACATATCACACATTTATATCCCTTCCTTTATGTGATTTTTCTGAAACATGAAGTAGTGTTAATTACATTAGTATTGCAGAATATGTTTTAGTAGATACTAAAAGCGTGTTTGAATCCAGTGCATTTCTGTGCCAAAACGTTACCAAGTTAATACGATCTCATGGATTTCAGCACATTCTACTGAAACATGGAAGCAAATGAGGATGAAATGCTACTGCTGTTGGTATTGATTGGCCTATTTAATGCAGAGATGTGATACTAGTATCTGGTTGTCTCTCACAGGTTTTAGTGCTTGAAATTGAAAGAATTTTCTGAAATAATTTAAACATGGTCACCTGACAACTACTTCATATTATGCTAATCTCATATTGTCATTCTAAAAGAATTTTGCCTTTACAAGGACACAAAGCAGAGCTTCTAATTATATGTGTTCACAGCCTATGGCTGGAGACATAGTAATTTTGTAGAAATGTTTCTTCACAGAGGGAGCTCAATTTCGTGACTGAGTGTAAAGAGAACAATAGGAATTGGTTTAATTTTTTATAGAAAGTGAAGTAAGCCAAGAACAGATTCTTTTTAATACTAAATGCCCATTAGGGGGCTTTGTGCTGTGACATTGTTCATTTCTGCTTTCTAATGCTTGAATATGTCTTCTATAATCAGTTCCTTTCATTTTGTGCTTCAGTAAATTACTCTTTTTTTTTTTTTTTTTTTCNTTTTTTTTTTTTTTTTTTTTTTTCTCAAGAGGAGGCTGTTTATATTAGTTCCTCATTCTCTTCTTTTGGCTTTTTGTAGCATATTGCTTCAGGTAATCAGGAGGAAGTGGAGCGATTACTAAGTCAAGGTGACAGTGATAAGGACACTGTACAGAAAATGTGTCATCCGCTTTGTTATTGTGACAAATGTGAGAAACTAATTTCTGGGTAAGCACTTTTCATATCCACAAATACACAAAAAGCTATGTAAAAGCCTTGATCTAAGATTTACTTTAGAAAGTGTGCTGCTTTTGGTCATAGAGGAAGTTGGTAGCACATCAGGATGTAGTAGAGAGTGTACATTCCTGTGGTTTGAAAAAGCAAAAGAAATATTAGGAGAATACTGGATGCATTGGAACCAGCCAATTTTGTGTTCTGGTGGAGGCTCTGTGTCCTTTAGTAAACGTGGTGTGCAAATGTTTCATCTCTTGAACCTAACTTACACATTTTGGACATAACCACATCTTTTAACAAAATGTAAAACTCCATATAGAATAGCGTGTCAATGTGAAGTGATAAAGGATAAAAAGTTCCCAAATTAGTTTTTTGTCGGCCTTGGCAATTTCTCTCTTTCTCTTCTCCTTACCACTGCTGCGTAGGTAACTGAGCTGCTTTTAAACCATTGTGTTTTAAAGGAAACTGAATGATCCTTCCATTATCACTCCATTTTCCCGAGATGACCGAGGATATACACCACTTCATATAGCTGCTATTTGTGGTGAGTATTGTTGGATTTCTTCACTAGTATTTTCTGCTCCTTATGTTCCTTATCTTTGTTTGTGTTTTCCAACTTGGCATTAAAAGGAGTGAATTTTGCATTTTCTGCTGATTTGCTATGGAACCTAGTGTCTTGGCACAGACTGAAGTTATTGTATATTCTTTTAAGCTCTGTTTCTTATGCCTAAGCTATTGTTTGTTTGTTTGCTGGAGGTTCTTGTATGGAGCTTTAACATTCAGTAATCTGCAACAAAAATCCTCAGATACCAAGGAAGGTAATATACGGTACATAGAAACATAGTATGCAGAAATGCAGGGTATCTTGGTTTATAGTTTATGTTTGAATTTGAAAAGTATCAATGTTCTTGTGCAAAGTTCACTTCTCTTTTAATGCCTGCTTTTTTTTTCAAGGGCAAACATCATTAGTGGATTTACTAGTAGCCAAAGGAGCTGTTGTCAATGCTACAGATTACCACGGTTCAACTCCACTTCACCTTGCCTGTCAGAAGGGATATCAAAATGTTACAGTAAGCATCAAAAGACTTAACTGAAAATAAAAAGAAATACTTGAGTCATATATTCTTTATTTAGGTTGTTAAGTTGTTCTGCTGTTACTGTCATTTAAGTCTGCTGTTACGTTTTTACCAGAACTGTGTACGTTGTCAGAATTGAGGATCTTTTATCACTTTAGTTTGCATGATATTTTATTTTTTCCTTTAATGCCAGATTTTCAGCTGTTTTTAATAACCAAGCAATTGACAGCTGTGTATGCCTGATAATTCATCAATTTTATTAATACAAATCTCTAATACATGGTACAAATGGAGTGCCTGTTGACGTCCCTGCTCTTGATTAAGACAGAAGAACCATTGCAGTCATTGGAATGAATTAAACGGCTTCACATTGTGTTTCGAATAGACTGTGTAACTGCAGTGATGATTGTATACTTGAATTTTATATCAGTAAGATTCTTCTGTTACCATTGTTGAAATTAAGTTGTGTCTTCACTTACGTAGGGTCTTAAAATATAGGATAAATGATCATGTAGTATGTGTGCTGCAGTGAACACTGCAGCAGATGATTCATTTTTGCAATGACAACTTTGAATATGTAAGGAACACCTTTTATTTCGTTCTTAGGGTGGAACAAAACCAGTACTGTAATGCCAAGAGGTTAGTGTCTGAAACAGGAGAGATATAGCTAGTTTTTCATGAAATTCTTTGTCATAATAGAAACCTAAAGGAATCTACAGAGCAAAAATAATTTGTCCATTAATTTTTTGGTTACTTAAATGTCTACTTTTATTTTTCTTTTAAGCTTCTCTTATTGCACTATAAGGCAAGTACTGATGTTCAGGACAATAATGGAAATACCCCGCTTCATTTAGCCTGCACTTACGGTCATGAGGATGTAAGTAATTGTTTTGTATCAAACTAAATGGGCATTCTGATGGAACTAAACTGTGATGTGGATTTTTGCTAAATTTATATATTTTTAAAAGTAAACAAAGATTTGGAGGCTAACTATTTAATGCTGTAAGTAGGGACTTTATTCAGTAGTTCATAGGAATTTCTGTTATGTATTTACAGTAATGATAGTAGTACTGTGCAAATTTAGTTTATTTAGCTCTGTTTAATGACACTGAACCTTAAAAGCCTGCCCTTTAGGCAATGGATTAAGCAGCAGTGAAGAAAACCTTTTTAGTATTGTACAAGTTACATGAATTGAGAGATAATGCTATAATTTATTGATAGCTTTCCTTTTCTTTCCAGTGTGTCAAAGCCTTAGTCTACTATGATGTGCATTCCTGTAGACTAGATATTGGTAATGAAAAGGGAGATACTCCTCTTCATATAGCTTCTCGTTGGGGCTATCAAGGGATCATAGAAGTGCTTTTGCAAAATGGGGCGAATCCAGAAATTCAAAACCGGATGAAAGAGACTTCCCTACAGTGTGCATTAAATTCCAAGGTATTCCTTTATCTTCTATCCTGTTTCCTTTCTGATGCAGTTCTGTGGTGGTGTAGATGCTTACCTGCTAAAAGGATTTTATGGTCTGGTAATATGAAATTGAAAATATGTATTTCACTTTAAGAAAGAAAGGTCACCTTTTAAATCTAAGAGCATGAATGCTGTGTGTGGTATATAACATAAACTTGTAAATGGGTACTTTTAATCTGCTCAGTCATAATCTGTTACTAACATTAGGTTGTCGGCTAATTTGTGTTTCAGTCAGTACATTCCTCTTTAAGTGGAGTTACACTGGTTCTCTTAATATTTTTATGCAGATTTTGTCACTGATGGAATTAAACTATCTAACATTTGAAAGAGGACAGAGTGCTTCTGAGGTAACAACCAATGCAAGCTGCTAAAATTTCTTCTGCCTGTGTTTAACCTGCTTAATCTGGTATGTAACTTTTTCTATTTGTTTGGGTTTTTTTGTGGTTTTTCTTTTTTTTGTTTTCCTTTTTTTTTCAACTTTAAGTCACCACTTAGGTCTCCTCAGCGCTCAACAGAAACTTTCAGCAGAGGATCATCTGTCTCAAGCCTGTCATCAGCATCAACTGATATAAGGCAAGAAGAAGTAAAAAATAGTTATAAGGAGGTAAGACTGAGTGAGGTATAAGTTTTGACAATAAGCAAAGTGAAGGAAGCTAGAAGAATGATATTTTACAAGACTGTTTTAGAATGCTTCTTCAGGAATAACCTTCTGTCTGATTTGGAAAATTATATGCTGCTGTCCTCAGGTGCTTGTCATCTTACTATTTAAACACTAATTTTTATGTGGTATCAGCTACTCTGGTGGTTACTTCTGGGGAAAAATTGAAACCATATTTGGAGTAGTTCAGATTTACTGCAGTTAACTAGATAATTTGAGAATTTGTTATGTTTACAAAATTGTAATGGCAGTCAGTGCCCCAGGGACCTTGCTGTCCTGTCTAGGAATTACATGCCATTGTTAGCTTACAAAATCTGTCAGGGGAAAAAGCCTAGTACAAGCATACTGGCACATAACCTAGCAAATTAGAATGTTACACGAACTTTCAAAATAAGCATAGAAAATAAAGTTTGTAACATGTGAAGAAGCACACGTTATATACTAAATATCTTGCATGTGTATATTTGCTGATTTTGCTCTGTCCATACCAACCAAGATGCCATATTCTGAATTTTTTTTCATTTGGGACCTCAAGATCCATACTTTCCATTTATCCCCTCCTAAGACTGTCACATCACTACTCCTGATGCTTCTCTCTTTTTTTTTTTCTTTTCCCCAGTCCTTCTGTTCCCGTTTTTTTTAAATTGACCTCCCTAGTATTCTTATTTCTCTCCATATCACCTCTGCATTCAAATTCTTCCTTTTTCTGCTATTAAAAAAATCTTTTCTTGCAAAAGTTTCTGTTTTCTCAAAATTCAAGAAACTCAAAGACGTGAAGCCTGACTAGACAACTTCACTTCACACGTCATTAGCAGTTACTCTGTGAGTGTCTCGATGTACGAATGTACTTCCCTGTTTGTACAGAGTCAAGCACTCTAAATAAGGTCTAATGTTTGTAAAAGTTCACTTCACAGGTTGAGGATTTAGTTTTCATTAAAGAAACAAATTTATCACACCCAAGAGCTAATACTGTAGTTCAAACCAGGGGAAAAGATTACAAGCAGCTTAGACTTGATATTTTTGGGGTTAATGACCTTCTCCTGTAATCCAGCTTTAGTTGATTTGTGTTTACCAAATTTCACATGGGCTCACCACTCTTGCTCTTACTTTGTAAAGAGGCATGGGCCTAATCCTGAGAAAGCTCCGTGAAGGGGGTACCGCTTGAAGTAATGGGAAGCTGATAAGGTCAGTTTTCCAGACTTCAATGCTTAGACCGTGGATTAAGGAGATACAGTTATATCTTTATAAGTCAATACTGCTGGTAAATTAAACTTTGCTTAAATGAGCCAGTCATGGTGTATGTCTTGTATGTGGCTTTTTTACAACCTAGAAAAGAATGAGTAAAAGAGCCAGGCGTGTAAATTTGGAACTTCTGTTGGACGTAGTAACTCCTTGCACAATTTCTGTTCAGCAAGAGAGAAACTGAGCATGTGAGTGAATCGGTTTTTACTTTGAAGGAAAGGTACTTCAGTTTCCTTTCTCCTCCATGGAACAGGAGAGATGGGGAAATGCATGTAGCAGACATTTTGTCCTAAGTACTCTTAATAAATTCTTTATAAGCTGCATAACAGCTGTTTTATGCTTCTCCACTGCTAGGGCCTGAGGCAGTTTTTAGAACTGTAAGGAAGTTATTTTTGGAAAGAAGTTATCAGTGCTTGTGGGTCACTTGCTGTTACTTTTAGGCATCTTTTCAGTGATAAGATTGGCTCCTGAAAATCATCAAGACCTTTGCATTCTCCAGTGACATTATCCTATATGATTAGGGGAAATTTATGGAGGCACAGATCTCCTTAGTATATATAGTCCATTTTAGATGTATATGTGTAGAGATTGGGAATCAGCTCATCTGACTTCAGATATCTGAAAGACCGTTGTCTTAACTTTAGACATATATTTTCCCTCCTTAGTGGTGAGAAATCAGTACTTCCAGAGAGAAGTTTATCTCAGACATGCTTAGTTTTATCTGAGTTGCACTTGAGGGTCATTTGACGACTGCATTCTGTTCTGTAGTTCCCAGAGAGAGAGTTTAAATAACTGGCTTAGATTTGGACAGCTATCTATTAAATGTCTAAAGACATTCAGTGTTAGGAAAGAGGGATCCTGCCTTGAGTGCCTAGACTTTGAGGAATTTCGCCTTGTATTGGATAGTTGGTAATAAAATAAAACTTAGCCATTTTCCTAAAAAGAGATAAAAATGGATGGACAGATTTAATCTAGCTTTAGCTGTAGATATGTCCTATTCTTCTGCTAACACCCTGAAGAAGGAGATCAGTAAAACACAGCTTCTTTTTAGTCTTCTCCTTCCTTGTTTGCTTTACCAAACACTGCTGTCACAGTCAGCAAGATAGTCATTCTAAATAAAGAATGAAATGTGACTGTAGCGGTTATTACAGGATGTCTTCAATTTGCAAGATGTTTCTTAATATTGAAACAACTTTACTTATGCAGCAGCATCTTTGGTGATTCTAGCACAGTGCTAGAATCGTTTGCTACAGTGCTAAAGTAGACTTTCATAGAATCTTAGAATGGCTTGAGTTGGAAGGGACCTTAAAGATCATTTAGTTCCAGTGCCCCTGCCATGGGACACTTCCTACTGCACTAGGTTGCTCAGAGCCTCATCCAGCCTGGTCTTAAACACTTCCAGGGATGAGGTGTCCACAGCTTCTCTGGGCAACCTGTTCGAGTGTCTCACCACCCTCATTGTAAAGAACTTCTTCCTAATGTCTAATCTAAATCTACCCTGCTCTATTTTAAAACCATTGTCCCTTGTCCTGTCACCACACATCCTTATAAAATGTCCCTCTCCAGCTTTTCTGTAGCCCCTTTCAGGTACTGGAGGCTGCTACAAGGTCTCCCTGAAGCCTTCCCTTCTCCAGGTTGAACAGACCAAACTCCCTCAGCCTGTCCTCATAGGAGAGGTGCTCCAGCCCTCTGATCATCTTTGTGGCCCTCCTCTGGACACACCTTATTAAATGATTCTTCAACAATCTGTAGAGGCTGGACAAGTTTCCTATTAATAGTACTAATGGACTTTCCTGCCCTTTTGCTAGCACCTATCCCGCTGCTGTCAGATTACATCTTAACTCCCTCATATGAGAGTAGAGAATCAGAGGAGAAGCAGGGAAACAAGTACATCTGATTCTCCTGCTTTCATAAGCAATAGGAGGGATCAGGGGAATGTTAACCATGCACTGCAGAGCACGTTCCACCTTTTCTTCCCCCGAGCTGCCTCTTTCTCCTTCAGCAGAGCTCATAAGCAGGAGAATATCTACACTAAGCAGTTGTGCTCAGGCATTAGCTGGCCTGAGCATACACATCCTTAATTACTCTAATGATGATCCCTTGGAGTAACTCTCATGTGAAGAGGTGTGGCTTTTGCTAATGCGTACCCTTTGATAGTGGTATCTTTTCCGATTTTAAGTAAGAAAACAAATTTCATACTTAGAAACAAGTTAAATTTGTAGGTGTTTCTTTTTTATCATAGGAATAAACCAGTAATCTGCAGATCTGTAGTGAACAATTGGAAAGCATCTTGCAATGGTAAACTGTTGTTTCTTAAACAGCAAAATAAAACTTACTATCATTCCTGCTTCTGGTAGTGTATAGTAGCTCAGCAAGAATCCAAACGGTACTAGTGTTTATCAGGGTAGAAATCTGTCTTGAGTAGGGATTTTTAATGTTAGGTTCACCACAGAAACGCATGGTCAGCTGCTGCTGAAGCAGCATAGTAATGTATATCAGCTTACGTGGCTTTGTTTATGGGTGGACTACAAGTCCTCCATTTAGGTAAGTACTGTTTATCTTTAACTAAGCAATCAGAGATCATCAAACGGCCACAGGCCTTGCACAGCTTTTGATTTTGATAAGAAGGTTTTTCCTTTAAAACAAATACGAAATGAGCCAGCAGTAATCCTACAACATGAGATTAGGAGGTTAGTAAAGGACATGGGATTTTCTGTGTACAGCTTAATACCAATACTAACAAAGCAAATAAATGGTTTTCTTCGTACGTAGGTGGAAAAACTCCTAAGAGCAGTTGCTGATGGAGATCTGGAAATGGTGAGTCTTAGCATGGCTGTTACATATTCTTGAATTCCAATTTAGCTCATTCAAATTGAAGAAGTTATTTGTAAATAATATTAGATGAAGAATGCTTTGGGTAATACCTTCCTTCATCAACGATTAATCAAATTTATCTACTTTTCTATGAAGAATATTCACTCCATGTCCTTGAATTATTTTACCTATAGTGCTTTAAGGCCCATTATTTTAACATTTCCATGACATCTCGCACTAAAGAAATTACTTTAATTGAATAATTCCTTGTGAGGGCCTGTCATTGAGATGTGTGCATAGTCACCTCTAGGAGATGCAAAGAACTTGAGAACAACAACATTGAGGGCAAGCATTTTGAAAAGAAATACTGTGGGAAAGAGCAGTTTATTTGCTTGCAGATGCTGAAGCTGTGCTGTCAAATACCGTTGTTAGATGGGGAGCATGATGCATCGCAGAACTGTAAAAACCTAGGGATACTGAGGTCACAATATTGGACTGGAAATGCAGTCAGCAGAAAACAAAAACAAAAAGCAAAATGGATGAATTTTCAGATGAATCTGATTTTTGACAGCAAATGCGATAGAAGGTGGTGTTATTCCCAGTTACTTGTTCCTATGTCACAGAAGTGCATTATAGCTTTTCCCATACGTGAACTGGTGCCCGTGCTTGAGTGGCAATGCTGTGCACCACTTCTGGAAATTGAATGGTGGGGTTTACAGTTTGCAGTTTTTTTACTTTGGAAGAATTCCAATAATACAGTGGTTTTAAATACACAATTTATTTTTTTAATTCTTAAATTACCAGGTTCTGTAATGCTTTGAAAATTGTCTGTTCTTTATTGTGTGTTTACTGCCTGTAGTAACTGTGCATAGGTGCTATAAGTGAAAAACAGGGTCTTTTTTGTTTTAATACCTTTGTATTAATATTTCATATGGAGAGGAAATTTAGGTGACACTGTGGGTACAGAGAAGTTCTCAGGGGCACACAACTTTCCTGTAGTTTGGATTTCACTTTGAATAAATAGCTAATGGCTGTAATAATACCAGTTTCAGAGTTGAAGTTATGTAATCTGTAGTGCTTACCACCTGTCTTGACACGTTTTTTAGTTACTATCGCCCTTTACTCCTGAAATTTTAACAATAAGGTGCTTCCAGTGCCGTTTTACTGGAAAGTTGAAGATGACACAGAAATCTTTAGAAGTCTTGTCTTTGGAAAGATGTATAAGGCTGTGCATTTCTTAATTGTTTTGTAGTTCACAGAACAAAAGAATGAACCCGTGTGAGAAGGCAGGGTTTCTCTACTGGTTGCATGTTCTGAAAAATGTGTTTAGGTGATAACGTAGCTGGAGTTACAAATGCTAATGAATTATCAGTCACATGCATCACAGAATCCATACCACGTTAAAATTGATTCTCTCATGTTTTATTCCAGTTAGATGATAGAAACAAATTAATTTATCAACCAATAGAAGAAAGAACTGTTCAGCTGTTAAGTAAATACCATTATCTTAGTAATTATTTCCAGTTATTTCAAGAAGCAGCAATACATACAATGGTGATATTTGCCATCTTCTGGCAAGTAGTAAACATGAATTTATTACAATTAACTTTTCACAGACTTTGTGAAAATCTAGACTACCTCATGAAAATATTTAAAGAAAATTAAATACGGTGTTATAATTTGCTGGAAATATTAGTATCTAGTACTGCTCAATGGATATCAGCAATGAAAAATATACAGAAA
The DNA here is from genome assembly GCA_013396935.1 of Baryphthengus martii. Taxonomy (NCBI): domain Eukaryota; kingdom Metazoa; phylum Chordata; class Aves; order Coraciiformes; family Momotidae; genus Baryphthengus; species Baryphthengus martii. The sequence continues at coordinate 147,156 of VWZK01011244.1, forward strand.
TCTAATCTATGCGTTCAGATGACAGAATCACCTTATTTCCCATGGCTTGGCTTTACACATTATTCAGATTCATGTAAAACTGTTCATTGCAAAGATAATTGTCCAATTGGATGACAGCTTGCATATCTATTAAAAAAACCACAGTTATTTAAAAACTCTGATTTTGTTCGAAAAGACTGAGGTCTGTCTCCATAGGAACAGCAGCATCAATAGGGTCGTTAGTGCTGTTGTAGACTTCTGCCGTGACAGCCAATTGAGCTTTGCAAGAGGAGGCATTAAAAAAAGTGCTATGAAATGGAAAGATTAAAAAAAAGATAAAATTTTGCTGTGAGTGGTGAGGAATCATGATTTGTCATTGCTGTAGCACCTGCAAACTTCAGAAGCAAGTGTACCTTAAGTTGGAGATAATGATGTTAATCAATGACAGTTAATTAGCTGACTCAATGGCTTCTAATTCTACATTTTGAAAATAAAATTTAGCCCACTTTGGTAAATTTTCTCTCTGTAGTGAGAAACATTTTGAGACAGTGTAGAGGAAATATTTCTACAGAAAGGATTAACCTTTATTCTCAAAATATGTTTCAGAGTTGTACAGCAGCTTTTTTGAGGAAGTTCTCAAACTACTTTTTATATGTTTAGTGGTTGTTGAATTAGTAGAAAATTATTATAGCTCCATTATTGGTGGAGACTGTTAAGAGTTGTCTTAGCCCACTGTATATTGCCTTGAACAAAGCCTTTACATGGCTTTAAGTTAAAGTCTGGTGTGGAAGCTCATAACACCGATTTTCAGTCTTTTGTTCTTAGTGTCTGGATTTGGTGGTCAGGTGTCTGTCATAGCTCCTTAGTGATGAATGAACTATTTAGCTTTCAACAAAGATACCTAGATTTAAACAAGAAGCAAATAAAAGAACCCTTTTATTATTATTGTTAATTATTGTCCACCTGTACTCGGCACTGGTGAGGCCACACCTTGAATATTGTGTTCAGTTCTGGGCCCCTCACTACAAGGAGGACACAAAAGTGCTGGAACCTGTCCAGAGAAGGGCAGCGAGGCTCATGAAGGGTCTAGAGCACAAGCTCGATGAGGAGCGGCTGAGGGAGCTGGGGTTGTTTAGTCTGGAGAAGAGGAGGCTGAGGGGAGACCTTTGTGCTCTCTACAACTACCTGAAAGGGGTTTGGAGTGAGGAGGGGGACAGGCTCTTCTCCTTGGTGGTGTGTGACAGGACCGGAGGTAATGGATGCAAGCTGTGCCAGAGGAGGTTTAGACTGGATGTTAGGAAACATTTCTTCACTGAAAGGGTTATCAAACATTGGAATAGTCTGCCCAGGGCAGTGGTGGAGTCTCCATCCCTGGAGGTATTTAAATGGTGTGTGGACCTGATGCTTTAGGGACGTGATTTAGTGGTGAGCTTGCAGTGTTTGATTGAAGGTTGGACTAGGTGATCTTGAAGGTCTCTTCCAACCAAAGACATTCTGTGTGATTATTAGAGTGGGATAACACTAGAACAGACCTGGGAATGTATAGAACCTCTTCTGTCAAAGGTACTTGAGAAGAGGTTGGTCAAACTTCTGTCAATGGTATTAAGGAAGAATTGACTTGGTCTGAACATAGGATACTGAATTAGGCAGTCTTCTGAAATTCCTTCCACTCAACTAGTCTTGACCCTTCTGGTGAAATGGGTATGTGCAAATCCACCATAAAAATAGAAAAAAGAAAGTCTCCTATCCTTGGTGAACTTTTTATCTGCTTTGCCAACAATAACCTTTGATTTTTCTTTAATTTGGCCTGTGGGCAGCTGATGGCAGGAGGTAGCTGTGTAATCTCCCTGAGATATTCCTAACTACATTTGTGAAATCTTACTTGTCTACATCTGCAAATTTATTAGGACACGGAACCTTTGGACACTATAAAGCAGGACTTGCTTTTTATGCCAGGTCCGTTATCTCTTGGAATGGATAGAAGAAGACTTAGAAGATGAGGATGACACAGCCAGTACATCAAAACCAGAATTCTGCCACCCATTATGCCAGTGCTCAAAATGTGGGCCAGCACAAAAGGTTGGAATATTCATTCTCTAAAAAGAAGAATTTGTATTCTTGTAATGTAACTTTTAGCTCATTTGTATTGCCCCACACCTCTGTATCTCTGTCTAAAAAGCAGTTAAATATATACAGCTCTCTCTTGTCAGCGTTCATCTGATGTCGTGAAATTATTCTGGTTTTAATTGACCTATAGTGAATTTTGGATACAGGAACAGTGTTCAAATACTTGCTTAATATCTACTGAGGTGAAAAAACTTTGTGGTTTGCTTTTAGAATACATAGACTGCTGTCATTAAGGTTTGAACAACTTTGAATAAATGGGGAAAAATGTTTTTCTAAGCCTCAGTTTCTCCTGGTTCTCTTAGTTTACATTGCTAACTGTCACAGAGTATCTACTTATCTGTTAGTAATCAGTTTAGCAAGGAATACCTGCTAATCCTATAATCGATGTAATGCTGATAAGGTCTTTTTAATTGCATGACATCTTTCATACATGCTATATCTAAAACCTCTTCAGAGATTAAATACAACCGCAAAGACTTCCTTTTCAATTGCAAGGACTTATTTTCCCCTTGTTTATCACAGATAGTAGAGGAGAATCAGGCTTTACAAAACACTTGTTTAATTTTTAATTTAAATTAGGAATGATCCCAGCTTCTTGGAAACAGAAAAGCAATTACTTGCCTTTCAGGAAGAAAATGTATTACTCTGTGTGAAGGTATACATAACTGAGTAAGTCATTGCAAAATAAACCAAAGGATAAATTTTCAGTGTATTGGCTACTTTGAGGGAACAGTATCCGTATCACTTAACTGAGAAAATGTGACATGGCTTAACTTCAGGCAGTAGAGAGAGATTTAGAAGTTAGTTTTATTTTGTGCAGGCTAAGAGGATGCTAGTTGTCCTTAAATGCTTCACATTCACACCAGGCTTTATTCTCTGGTAAGGTCTGTCCAGGCACCCTCAGTACAGAGATCACGTGCTAAAGGTGCCTGAGACCATAAAAGTCCATTTTATTGGTGACAGGGGAAGGAATGGCATTTGCTGTGGAATTTGCTACTGATGAAAAGTAGAAGGAACTTGTTAACTAATCTGTTAACTAACTACTAGGTTAGCTAGGCGCACATTTAAAAGCACACTGAGAGTAAGCAGAATGAAAGATGGTCTGCCGCTGCAAATGTTATGCACCCGCACAGTTTGTGAGAGGAGTGAAAAAGGATGTTGTGTAAGGTGTCTTCCAGGTAGTGTCCTTATTTTTACTCCTCATGGGAGTCTGTTCTTTGGGCTAGTGCTACTTCCACATTAATAAAATTAATTTTATTTTTTGTCCTTATTACCTCAGGTTTCTTGTAGCAGTAAAATAAGTTTGTACTGTCTATCTCCAAGAGCACAGATGTGTGCATGACAGTAACTCGTAATATTAACACTTACTGTCCATACGTATGAGTATCCTAACAGCTGTATAAACCCCGTAAGTTTTACTTCTGTCCCAACCTGTGCTGCTTTAGCCTCTTGTTTATGTCATAAATACTTTGCCTGGAATTTCTCTATATGAAGCTATCATATTCAGAAGGAAAGAGAGAAAAATACAAGTCACTGTTCTGTTGAAAAACACTGCCAAGCTACTCTGGTTTACTAGCTCTTTTCCTGAAGGTCTCAAATCAGGCTCTGTAGCAGAAATTCTTGTAATGTCCATTTACCTGATTTTTTATGTACTTAGCCAGGTATTTGGCTGCTTTTTATTCAACAGAAAGTAGCATTAATCATACAGTTTTGTTGTGTATTTTCCTCAACAGAAATTTGCCAAGATCTCTGCTAATGGACTTGGAGTAAACGTTTCAAACCAGGACGGTTTTACACCATTGCATATGGCTGCACTGCATGGACACTCTGAACTTGTCTCTCTCTTGTTGAAACACGGAGCCAGTATCAGTGCCAAGAATGCAAAACATGCAGTTCCTCTTCACCTAGCCTGCCAGAAAGGGCACTTCCAGGTAACTAAGCCTCTTCATAAATGCAACCTATTTAACACTTAACCACCAACAAGCAGCTGTCTTGTGAAATTATCAACGAGACTAAACCAGTTACAGTGAAAATTAGTTTGGTGATTCTGTTTTTAATTTCAGTGTGTAAATCAGCAGATGGAAGGGGCATCTTTCAAGTGAAACAGTTTTCAATTGGCACCTTTTCTTTCCAAATGATCTAAAATAATGGTTTAATGAATGCTGCAAATAGCTGCTGTTGTACATCAAACACTTTAACAGTACCTTGTGCAGCTGAATCTTCCAACGTAATTTCTCTCTGTACCTTCTGTTCAGGGGGGTTATGTGCACATCTGTTGATGCAGTGGGCTTGGTGTCTTCAATAGCCACAGTATTACCTACTGTATCTTCAACTCATTTAAGTAGATTATGAGCGAAGTGGAGTTCTGAGGGTAGCAGATCACCTCATCCCTGACTTGAAGTCAGGGAAGCCGTGAAGGAGAAGCATGAACTGGTGAGAGGAGGATATTAATACAGGAGGGAGAGGAAATGAGAGGGTAGAAATAAAGGTCATGAAAAAGCAGGTGCAGACAGGCAAATGGGAATATGCAGAAAGGTGGAAAACTAGGATTTTAAGAAGAAGGATCTGAGGACTGCAAGAGGAAAAAAAACTGAGAGAATTGTGAAGATGATGGGGAGACAAAGCACTAGGGAATCAAGAGGAAAATGAGAATACAACTGAAACTTGTAGGTTAATGAAGGCTGCTTCATGGCATATTTACAACATAAAGAACATCTTCCAAGTGTTCTGATTAGTTCAGAAAGAGTGAAAGAATACTGGTGCTGTCATGGTTTGGTTTTGATATTTTGTTAAGTTACTGATTATATATTTTTCACATAACTTGAATTTTATTTTCTGGCCTTTCAGTTGTTTAAAGTTTGTTTTTCTTTAAAAGTGTTTGTTAAAATATGAAGATTCGTATGATAGAGATGCTTGTGGTTATCTGTTTGGTAAAGATGAGACTTTTTTCCATCTTTTTTTCTTCCCTCTCTCTCTCATTCTAGTTTTTATAGAAATGTTTAACGGGCTTTCACTGCATGATTATGGTTAGCTGGTATCTTAAATTAAAAAGTTGTTACTTCTTTCAATAGGTGGTAAAGTGTCTGATGGATTACAATGCTAAACAAAATAAAAAGGACATATATGGAAATACTCCTTTAATTTATGCATGCTTGAATGGTCAGTATGAGACTACTGCCTTGTTGTTACAGGTGAGATCATTGAAAACAGAATACTCAGAATAGTATTTCTTATGTAGTATCTATGTTTACCCAGTATTCAGGAACAATATTTTTAGTAATGCATTTCTCTGTCAAAACTACTCAGAGAAAAAATAAGAGTATTTGTTGTTTCATTCTTTTCAATTCCTTCCCTTCATGTTTTAGTTTTTTTTTTATTAGATAAATATTACTTTACTGTTGTACAGCTAGGTGGTTTTATGGAACTTTTTTGTGGCAGGTGTTAGGGTTTTTTTGCTTACAATTTTATTGCATAGGGTTTTTTGTGGTGTTTTTTTTTGTGAGTTTTTTTAGTATCCCTTAAACTTGGAATATGTAGTAGACACAGGCAAAAATGAAATGAGCTGATCCATGAAATAGTGGCTATGAGAGAGGAAGAAATAATATGATCAAGTGGCTTATTGTTGAGCTGGTGGTTGCTAATATCTGCTTTCTGCATTCGTATACAGCAACAAGGATTCGATTGCATTGTTCTAAAGGAGAGAAAAACAGAGTAGTCATGTGCTATCTCTATTTAATGCTACTCTGTCTTTATAACTTCCATTTTATCTTGCTGTCCAGCATGGAGCTTCTGTTAACCTTTCTAATGCCAAAGGAAATACTGCACTGCATGAGGCCGTGATAGGAAAGAACGAAGCCCTGGTGGACTTGCTCCTTCAGAACGGTGCAATGACGCACCTGAGGAACGAAAGGAACTGTACCCCTGCAGACTGTGCCGAGCCGGTGAGTGCAGAAAGCTCATTTTTGGTGGTAGGTTTTCCTAAAGTTCCATATGCATAACGTAGGAAAGAAAACAAAGTTAATTGTTTTTCACAATAATATTTGTCAACACTTCTGTATTTAACAATTATGCGTGGTATAAAGTCTAAGATGCCTCTTAACGGGCATTGTACAATGTGATACCTGTGGTATATGAAACCTCTTGTGTTTCTAAAATAAGTTATCCTAGACAAAAATGACAATTCTAGAAAGAGCGAAAGCACACATGTGAATGAAAAATCTGTTCTAGCAATGGCAGAGATCAGAAGAAGTGTTGAAAGTAGGAAAGTAAATACATTTCACTCATCAGTTACACTGCTAGCAATCTTCCTTGTTCTACCCAACATCTTTTGCCCTTTGTGCCTTTTGATACCATTTATCTTGTCATTGATAACTCTGATCTTCCCCTTTATTAATAGCAATAACATAGTGTGTAATATTAAATTACTGAGAATTACTTCACTCTTTAAATGATTTGATGCATGGTCCTTGTCTTCACATGCTTCAGTAGCTTCTGAGATGTAGCATAATGACCACAAAAATCTGTACTGAATTGATTTCAGTATGTGCATTACCATTTAGACTGAAATTTCTTAACCATAAATAATGCAGTTTAAAATAATAAATCAAGACTGCAGAATCATCACTCTGGTACAGTGCAACTTGGGGAACACTCAAAATGATACAATTGAAAGTTTGTCATTATAATGAGGTATTTTTCTGTGTGTTACATTCATTCTGGCAGCAATTAATTAACACACTCTGCATAGACTAGAATCCTAAATTGTACTGATGTTTTTCTTTTTCTTTAATAATGGTGAATATGGAAACTGTTAAAATTAAGAATTCAAATATCATTAAGTTGCTGGAAACAGCACCAAGCTATGTACCTACATCAGCAGAGAAAGAAAAGGAGTGTGAGCAGCATGCAACTATCAAGATAAGAAAAAAAGGTACGTGTCATATTTCCACTGGTGTGAATAAAAAGGGATTTAGGAGTTCATGTGTGACTATATTGAATGTTTTATATAATTAATTTACATATAATTAAAGAACAGTCAACTATTTTGCCTGCTTATTACAGGTAACGCCTAAAATACTGTAACTAAATGCAGTAGGCTTTGTATTATATTCATAACTTTGCTGCAAACTCAGTTTTCACTTTTCTTGGTGTGTGTCGGAATTTTACGTACAAAAGCATTTAAAGTTAAAAAACCTGCCACATCTGAGACAATGTAATTAATGATGTAATAATTGTCCATTCCAGTGCAAAGTAAAACAGGTTAATTTAAATCACTTCTAGTTATTTACATTACCCTAAAATAGATTAGGGAGTGAGTGACTCTTCCATTGTAATACGAGAGAAAGTAACTGAGACAGAAATAAGAGCTACAAAGGTAACCATCTAAGCCTTTAAGCACAGTTTGCAAAAAAACGAGTTTCAGTAAATGGCAGCCTATAGGACAGTCTAAGCAAATATGTTTGGACATATGGTACAGTTTGACAACACAGCTGAGCTGATGTAACGGCTTATTGCCACTTAGAGATGGTGTTACCATCTACCCTCACCTCCCTCGCCCTCAGCTTCTAGTCTGGTTTATCCACTACTTTCCTTACGCTGGCTTAGTCTTTCAGGTGAATTTTTAAGCTGTCACAATTCCCTAACCTGGGGCACAGGGTGTAACAAGTTTTGTGCTGAGCTAGACAACTCGGCGTAGCAAAGGGCCCGCTGCCACCAGAACTGTGGAAAGAAGATGGAGAGGCTGCACGAGCAGGATTTGGGAAAGATGAGGAGCAGGAGTGCCCATTTCATTATCCCTGAATTTTAGTTAAGCTTTTCAAAATAGCTCTTGCATGTTTCCCTGGGAAAGATTGTGAATGTTTTGTTAATAGAAAGCCAAAATTACTCACAGTGGAACCGATGCCCAAGATTGATGTAGTTCTTTGTAATATTATGAGAATAGTTCTAAAAGTAGAATAGAAGCCATGAATGAATAAGTAATGTTTGACACAGAGGTGGTATAGTACCTGTGTGTTAATTCATTCGGGTTTGTAAAAACTGGAATTAAGGGCCTCAAAGACCAGAATTATGTGGCCTCTTCATCTTGGCCAGTCATGCTCATCTGATGAAAAGTGTTTACTCCTGTGACTTAAAGTACTTAAAGATTTTCAAAGATAAATTGCGACTCAGATTCAAGTTATCACTATTACAATTTTACTGTAAAATTTCAAATCTAATGTCAGTAGATACCGCTTTTCATTCAGAACTATTTGTGCTTTGTTTTGTTGTTTTGGTTTTTATTTAATTCTTAAGTGTGACTCAGTTGTAATTTTAGCTGCCTGTTCTTTTAAACCCCTAGTGATTTCTAAGCCATGTGAGAAAGCCGATGATCCCATAAGCAGACAACTTCAACTGGTCCAATCAATTAACAGATTTAACAAGTAAGCATAGAAGCTTCCTCAGAAGTGTTTATTGTTTCCCATAAGCAAATGAGAAATGCAAGGGTTAATAGAGCTCAACAGAGGGGATCAAACATTGTTGAATCTGACAGTAGACTTTACTCCAAGGTGTACACATTCCTAACACCAGGATGTGTTGTAGGCATGACATACTCGGTGGTGCTGACCAGCAGTGCCGTGCTGTGCAGCAGGAGGGAAAGGCTGGCTTACAAACGTATTTAACAGTGTTTCTGCACTAGTACTTGGTGTGCCGTAAATTCAGAATTTCAGAGCCGGACTGCTTCGCTCAGTGGTTGGGTTTTGTCTGTAATCTTTTGAAACACTGTTTATTCTGTGGTAAAATACAGGAAATACTAGCAAGCTGTCATTTTGAGGTGATGGCTCAGACAGTAGCCTTTCTGTGTGGAGGTAATGCCACCTGCTGGATTTTCTGTCATTGAGACTGTGGAAAGACTAACAGAGTTAAATTTTTTTTCTTTAAAATACTTTTTAGAGCAACGCATTTACGGAGAACAATAACAAGAGATAAAAGTGTCCCTAATTTTGACTATCAGTTATTGCATCAGGTAAGTGGAAATACTTGCTTGGAACATTTGTATAATATAGCAAATCTATTTGTTCTGTTTGCCATTAATGTAGGTACACGTAATACGCAAGTTTCTCTACTAGTGGTGGTTGGTGAATCCCAAAAGTTTTGACCTGTTTGCTAAATTGCTCATATTTCATCACTGTTCAAACTTGAGTGGTGCTTCTGTAGCACCTATTAAACATTCTTACTGTTAAACCTCTTAAAATCTTACTGCAGGCTTCATCTTGGTCTTGTTTTCTTTGTCCTGTCTAGCTTGAAAAGTTCTGCAGCTTCTCCGAGCCGTAGCCAAGCAGAGATGCTATTTACAGGAGAGAGATGATTCAGTAGATTAAAATTAGCGTTTGCATGGCTGTTAATTTCAAGTACCTCGAGACCTTTCCATTACAAAAGGTGTTTAGAACAGTTAGGATGGTGTTGGGATAGTCCAGTGAAAATAAATTTTGGAATGCCTTGACTGTCTTACCAGTTCTGGTGCTGATGTATGTGTAGCCTGGGGCAGGTTGGCCTCTCGTTTTCTCATGTGTAGACTGAATATAGTTACTGGCCTACAAAGTATGCTATTTTTAATCCATGGCTGTGTTCTCAGTATAAAGAATACCATGAAAGTAATGTGATAATCGTATTCAAGAAACTATTCATTTTACTTCCTTGTAATGAAGTAGACAATGCTTTTGACGTACCATTTTTCTGTCCTCACAGTTAGCTATTAAAAGCTTTGATAAATCCAAGTTAAAATCTGTCGAAACGCTGGACCAGAGGAAAGTTAAGACTATTGACACAGGATGCAGTGGTGAGTTTGTGAAACATGGTGAGACGATAGAAGTTCCTCACAGGAGTAAATTACTGCACCGAAGACACACTGTTAATGTGCCACTTTCAGCAGAGAATGTCAGCGATAATAGTTTATCCAGCCCTAGAAATCCAAGTATTTCCCAATCCAGAGACTGCTGTGATGACTTGCTTTCAAAACATTGACAAGGAAGCACAAATTTCATGTGAAAAGCTGAGGAATAAGGTAGCGTTAACTTCAGTAACCCTTCACTGTGTATCAGAGGATTCAGTGCCGCTTGGAAGCCCGCTTTCAGAACAGAACACACAGATCGCTCTTCAGCAGAAACCGAACGTTCCCAGCACTTTCAAAGACTGAATCCTCTGTTTAGGTTGGAGGTAACTACCCAGCCACATCGTTGCTGATCTCAGCAAAGAGGGATGTACTGAGATCTAGACAGCAAAAATAACTTTCCTACTCTACTTAGCACTTACTAAAAAGTTGTATGTAACAGTAAACCAAATGAAACCCTCTACTGTATTTTTCAGCCACCCGCTTTGTTTTTAAAAGTCTTTGAATAATTTTTGCATTTTCAGTTTTTATCACTACATTGGATAAGTATGTATATACAAATATATATTTATATATCTAAAGATACATTGGATAACGAGGTATTTATTGACAGAGGTAACTGAAATGTCTCTATTTTTATTGTAATGTTGCAAGCCGTTATATATTTCTGTATATTTCAGTAGCTGGGAAAACAATAGTCTGTAACATCTGCAAAACGGCAGCACAAATTTATCTATGCTGTTAATGTGAAGGGATGTAATCCTTGTTAATTTCTTTGAAATACTCCTCCATACTGGATCTGCAAGATCAAGTTTCTTACAGGAGCCAAGATACTAAGGAAAAAGTAAAGAGCCCTTGACAAAGTTAAACTTTGGACTCTGTTCACAGCCTAATCCAAAAAAATACACGAAGTAAGCATGTGTAAGGACGCACAAAATTGTTTTAAGTTGGGCCCCTCCTCTTCCTCTAAAGCAAGCGATGCAAAAATGCAGAGATATGCATCGTGCTGAACCTGGGCAACATCCGCAGACAGAACTGCCTAGGAGCGTGCTCTGGACTGCTCTTAAAAGGTGAAATTCCAATTATGAAAGGTACTTCTCACATCAGTAAGCAGTTGTTGGAATAGGCCAAATATTAACTCATTCCTAGAGGTGATCATTGAAGAACTGAAAGTTTGCAAGTAACTATGAGATGGCTGCTTAGATTTGAACTTCATTTTCCACTCTTCCAGTTATGGCAGGAGAAGGTGTAAATAGCACAAGCCGGGTTTCTAAGTGCAGTATGTTTTTATTCTTGGCTCATCACTTCCAGCTTGCATTTTATTTCATAAACTCTTTGTATGAATAATTCTATTTCTTTTAGTATTGGTAAACTGCCTTGCAAAGTACGCAGCTGGAAGACATGCTGGTGATTTTTTTCAAGTAACTTTTTAATTGAAGAGGTGAAAAGTGCAATAAGTGCACAATACGGACATTTGCAGATGAGGGTCATGTTTATTTTTCTAGTAATTTATGAGTTCATATGATTTTTTAATGTGCCTTGCATTTGTGCCAAATGATGGAAAGAAGAAACTAGTAAAATAACTCTTGAAAATGCTGTTTTCTTCGAGTGCTTTTTTTAAAGCATTGGGTCTTTTATGCAGATTTCCTTGCTTTAGTTTTTATATCTGTTTGAAGACTTCACCTTGTGTCCGTGTGTAAACTGAGGGATCTGTTGAAATTTACTCTCAAGTTCAATATGCCCTTCTTCCCTCCTACTTTTATGGATTACTGTTACTAGACTGTGGGGTTTGAATTCAAGGCACAGAGGTGGACAACTGTTAGTGAAACTGAATGTCATCCCCTAACTTCCTTCTCTAGCTCTACCTTGCCATTAAAAAAAAACAATGATGGATTTTCAGCTATTAAATGCCCAAAGGCCAAGAGGAAAGACATATGAACTAGTTCATTTCTTCTTGTGACATAAAGATGACTAAGTCACTTATCCTTACCTGTAGCAGAAATAACCTAGATGTAAAATGGAAGCTAAACTCTCATAGATCTGATTTCCAAAACACATATTGAGAATTTAGCTTGTGTTTTTAATTATACTAAGCATTTAACGAACTGATTCTTGTCTTAAGACCTCCTGACAATATGGATGACAAAAATCAGTTTATTAGATTTTTAATACTGGTGATACTACACTACAGGGTGTAAGCAGAACATACACTGCTGTTACTACTGAACATGAGCTAGCACAAGGACACCAAGTTCATTTATCATGTCTTTTTTTCTTAGTCCTTTACTAATAAGCATAGGGTGGTTGAATAGCTTTGGAAACAAGTTTTAAGATAGCTTATTAAATACCCTTGAGGAGCATTAGAGTCAAGTATCAGAGGATGTGAACTCTGAATTTAGATACTTGCCTTTTTTATTTGAAACAGATTTTGAATAGAACAGTTTATGGAAAACAGCTTGTTCAATACTGTTCTATTTTTAAGCATAAACGGTTTTGTTGTATTCTGTGCAGGCAGTGACACAGCTGTAGCACTTCCAAGTTTCAGCCTTGATATGAATGGTTATATAATTATTAGTTAATTGTACTCTTAAAATGTGAGAATTAGCCAAGTGTTAGAAAGTAGGGCTTGCCTTTGAAAAACTTCCCCCCTAAATGAAAAGAAAGTAGTATCTTAATGCAGACTTGGTGCATATTGCCTACGGTATTTTTTAACAAGATCTGTATTTTAAGACATCTAACAGGAGACTACATTTTTTTCTTTTGAATTTTATAGAAAAAGTACAAATTTATTAGACTTAACCTGAGTTTTCTACTCTGCTACAGTATCAGAACAGTTGTCTTTGTGAACCTGAGGCTACTGAAGTGAGCAAGCCATGCTTCTGTTTTATTCAGTGATCGAGGATAAAACTTATTTCTGGGTATCTTGGATGTATAGTGTGTGTATATATATTTATTTAAAAAAAAAAGTATCCAAATGCCAACCAGTTTCACTATAATCTAAATGAAAGATAATGACTTAACAAATAATTTGGGTACATGAGATAGTTTACAAATTTCGTCTGACATGTTTAACCAAGCTTGTAATGACAAATACCTCAACATTGAAAGACAGGACGATCAAAGGCTAAACTGGCAGCGGATGGAAAGCATTGCTGCACTCTGACAATGGAGATTCTGGAACAGCTGTTTTAGAACAGCAAGGCAACAAAGCAGGGAGGGTTAGGATGTATCTGTAGCACTAACAGCAACACTTTCACATCACCTATCACCACAGCTTGGCTTGAAACCGTTCATGCAGCTCATTAGTCTGAAGAAATTTAGCATACACCCACAATATTACTAAAGTTAGGCAATCCTAATCCTAGACAAGCAAAAGGTCCAGTGTAGTCCAAATGAAACAAAAATAACGGCTTAATTTAAACACAGTCACACAAAATCAAACACAGCCACTGGTGGTCACTTGAAACAATTTTATTCTGTTCCAAAAAAGCACTGCAGTTGGGATCATACATGTTCCTGTTAAATTATGTCAGAAAAGGGTTTTGTGGTGGTAGAGTTTATCAGCATGTTACAGTATTTATCCTACTTATTTCAATAACCATATTTTTGAATAAATATATAGCACAAGTTCAGTTTTACTTTATGCATGCAGGAGTTGCAGAAAGTTTAGGAAAACTGTTTCTTTTTAAGGTAAGAAATACTCCAGCCATTTGATAAAAATGGAGGTAGTCTTAAGAATATAAGATACCAAGTGTCTGAACAGTGCTCTATTACACAGTTAACTTGCTTTTTTTGAGATAGCTTGATATTTCATGGGGGAATGGTTCAGTTGTACGCTGGTTACAGTTTCTTTACACAGACTGCCTGATAGGAAGTCCTCTGATCCAAACGCTACTTTGGTACCTTCACTTTATTCTATAAATTTCCAGTAAGGACTTGAGAGCCAGCGTGCTGCTAGACAGGCCTCCTTCAGGGGCTCAGGAAATCTCTGGGATGAGAGCCTGGAGGTAAGTCTTTAAACTCCTAAAGAGTGGCTGTTTCCAGCTTTACATTGAGCTCTTCCTCATGTTACAGTATCTCCAAGAGCAGCAAGTTAAGTGTGTGCAGTTGCTGAAAGCATAGCTTACACACCGAGTAAGGGGCAACAAAATGTTCATGCTAATGAAGCAGTGGGGAATCCCACTGCTGAGGCCCTTATACTACAAAATTTAAGTTATGAAATCCCCTTCTCAGATTTATTTTATACGACAAGTTCCTTTGTTGGCCTGTTTATATATATAAAAAAAAGTAAAGCGTAAACATTGTCAGATCTTGCGTTCTGCCTGATCACAGCAGGTTGCCTTTTTGCAGGCCTTTTGTTTGGCAGACAGTCTTACAGCAGCATTAATAATCATCCTCTTCATCCGAATCCAACACTTTCCTTCTGTTGAACTAAAATGAAATACATGACATGAAACCAGACGGGTCACAGTAAATCCACCCTAGAGCAGGCCTCTCAAACTCCACGCACTGGACAATCAATACATCACACGGGAGCAGAACATCCAGCCCATCACCTGCCCTGCAAGTCCCTGCCTGGCGTAAGGGGACAGGACAGACGGAAGGCAGTCTGTCTCAACACCAATATCCCAGTGCCACCATCTGCAAGTGTTAGTACTGCTAAGGACTGCTATGATTTCATCCCAGCACTTGCCACTGATGGTAAGAGAGGTGGTAAATGCAAACCAAAATTTTGCCCTGAACTAAAATGCCATTTCTCTGTGCTATTTTATAACAAATGGCATGTAGGAAATAAAGCTTACCTTCACTGTTGTTTTCTTTTCTGTTTGTTGACTCACTTTTTCAAGTATTTCTATCAAACCTTGTTCTGATACCTAGGAGATCAAAATAAAAGCCAGAGAAACACATGGAGAGATACTTAGTATCAAACAACAGAATCACACTTTCCCTTCTTATAAAAAGTGTTTGATGGAGTTATATAATAGTATTTAGAAGCTCTCAATTGACCTTTTCAGTTATTTAATTTACAGATATTAAAAACATCCCTTTTTTTTTTTCTTGGAGTGAATTAGGTTTGAAAATGAATTTATGCAAGAAAGAACTAGAGAAACATAACTCACCTTTCCAGCTAGCTGTCCAAATCTTGCCATCTGTATAAGATAATTCTCTACTGCTTTTGCTTTGTCTGGTTTCACAAGTGCTAAATTGCTTACTGCAACAAAAACAGGCTCTGTTCATTTTCCTTTAAAACATACTCACATAACTGAAAGTGACAAACGTTCCTACAAAACCATCTCCTTCATGCCAGGGTCATAAAATCAATTGAAAACGGCATTTTCATTTGCATAAAATAAAGATGCAAGATAATTACAATTCATACTTTTAAATATTTGTTCCTAATTAGATAGATTAATTTTTACTCTCGTAATTCCTACTGTTATTAAATAAAAATATTTTTCATTAACATCATTCAGATGTCAGTTAACTCCTCCCCTCTAATCACTGATATCACTACCTGAAAAGCTGTAATAGTTTTATTTTCCCATCAACAACAGTATTTTTCTAGTCTGGTCTCTATACAATCACATACGTGCTTGACAGGAGCAGCACCGGGGTACACCGGGGGAGAATTTTTTATTAGAAAGTTACTTGAATACTTACATCTTGCACGAGCTGCTTGATCAAGAACTTGAGCTAAAATAGTATTTCTTATCTCTGCTTCCCTGTAATGAAAAATTAACCACGCATTAAAAGTGGGATTCCAAATACCTAAAATAATACAAAACAAACTGCAAAAGACTTTGATTCATATAAGGGACTTCCTGAGGTCCCTGCCTTACACTTTTTTACTAGCATTTTCTGTCACAAGTAGCTCTATGTATGCTGAAAAAGTAACACAGCTGTTAAGATCTTCCAGGAAATGAAGATGGAGTTCACTACTTACATATTCTTACTGTTACATCTTAAAGACAAAAGCCGTGCTACTCACTGCAAAGAATTGTGGAATTCCACCCAAGGCAGGGTACGGCAGAGCAGGCATAAGGAACAGTCCAAGACAGAACCAAACCTCATTATTTATTTAGAATTTTTCAGTAAGTCTTCGTATTCTTAAAATATTTGAGTAAGTATTTGCAAAACTAGAATTTTAGTTTATACATTTCAGTTAATACAGACTTTGTGTGCAAAGTCTTTAAACACTTATTTTCAATTTTCTACTGAGTGCAAGTACTAAACAGTTTCTTCACTAAGCTCTGACATGAATCTTTTTGTTTCATATTTTTAATTGCAACAGATGTCCCAGAAAAATCAAATCAACTAGGAAAGCACATTCCCATTGCACTAACAGAGCCAAACTCATCACTCGGACAAAACTCCTGGTTTGGGGAGAGTTCTGCCAGACTTCAAGGTTTTTCTTATGACCAACTCCTACCACCCCTGAAAAGCCAAGGTTTCCAGAAGCAGGTGACAGTGGGAGTGATGCTGCTTCCCCACAACGGCCCATTATATCACCAAGGGTCAGGAGGTTATTGCACTCAGCTGAGTCTCTGAAAATGAGCTCCTACTGCTGTTTCCCTCCCACCCCAGTCAGGGTTCAGACTGCCTGACAGCTTATCCAATATAGTCATGGCCTGCGAGTCACACTTGGATCAATCAGATTTTGCCTATCCTTGGATTAAATCTTTGGCATTTCTGCTTCATTTGAGGTTTTTTCCAATGATAACAAAAATGCAGGTGAGTATTCCAAAGAAATTAAATACTCAAAAAAGTAGCAGTTTCAAAATGATTCGATGTAAGACCAGAAGTCAGTTGTTCTCATTTATACCTCTGTTTTGCTTCCTGTTGTGATGGATCACCGGAAGGATCCTAAAGAAGGAGATCAGAATAAATGTCATCATCCAAAAACATTCCACACAGGACAGTATGTTTAACTATTCCAGCAGAGCCACTGTAGGCTAAACCTGCCTGCTAAACCCGCCTGACCATAGGCATGATCGTAAAAGTAAGAATCTGCTGGCCTAGCAAATACCTATGCCATACTACGCTCTCCTCACAAAGCAGTAATGCACACTAGAGTGATGACTAGTGCTACTGGATCTATCCACAGATTGTTGTAGGTTTGGATGTCAAAAAGCCTTTCCGTTACGTCTCACATAATGTACTTTCCCAAAGCCCAGAAAACAGATAAAAACATTTAAAACCCATTACAGTAAGCCAAGGACAAATGGAATTCAATGTAACTCTGCATTTATCAATACAGAAGAAAACACAATCCTAGCATGATATTTTGGAACTACTACAGGCAGCTGAGATGACTATTTGGGAGCAAAAGAGGAAAAATCCCAACCTTTAAGTTGAATCTGCACCTCAAATTTTACAGGTAACACTTCAAAGAGTGAAAGCTGAATGGGAAACCTTACAGAGAGGAAATGAGGCTGATCATTGGTACGGAAGAGCCCTTCACAGGAACCACAGAACAGACCGATACACTTCAGCTCTGAAAACAGAGATGACTGGAAAAACTAATGACGGGAAATCCATAAAATCGCGAGTGGCACTGGAAGAGGCCGGAGCCGGGAACGCTTATGCGCTGAACCTTCCGAGGCAGCGGCCAGGGCCGGCAGGTAGCAGGAGGCAGGCCCAAAGCGCCCCGGAGGCGACGACGGCTCCCGCAGCAGCGCAGGAGGTGCCCGGGGAGCCGAGCCCGGCCCAGCAGCTCCTCACCCCTCTACCCCGCGAGGGTCGTTTCCAGCCAAAGCGCCGGGCGCGGCCGGGCCGCTTCTCG
>VWZK01011245.1:1829-84330 GCA_013396935.1 Baryphthengus martii
TTCAGGCCTTGCAATTACAATGTCTCAAGAAATGGGGCCAGAAGGGAAGTAACAGTTCAGACAGGGAATTTCCTGGTGCTTATCGCTGTGAGACCCAATCCTTCATGTCACAGTCATGTCCCTGCTTGAACTTAATGGCGTCTGTATCTTTTTTTTTTCTTTTTTTTCCTGTTAAAAACACACCTAACCTTTGCCACTCAAAATTGTCTATGTATTTTGGATAATAAATCATATGGGAAGAGAAAGAATCATGTGGGGTTAATTGGGAGTTTAACAAAGCACAGAGCCCCTGCTGACTGAAAATCAAGAACCTTTATTCATTCCAACTCATTTCACTAGGAAAACGAATCTATGTTTAGCTGTGCTGAGTCACTGGATTAGTCCCACAGTCTCTTTGATTGTTTGGCTTTCTGTCTTGCTGTCAGTTGTCTTGGTTTGAAATTTGTCTCCTTGTCTACAGCATTGCAAAGAGAAAAAAACATTCAGTTTTCATGGGAAAATGAACTGAGGGAGCAGAATATCATACCTGATCTAACACCTTTTTTTCATACAGCTTCTGATATCGCTTCCAATTAATGCAGAGCTGAGATCAGGACTTTCCCTGTTCTTCCCTTCTGTATCTGGTACTTGGCAACTGATCTTTCCTAAAGTGATGAGTTTGGAGGGATTTGTGGTTGGTTTGTTCTGAATTGCTGGGTTGGGGGGTACTTAGTTGTTGGTCGCTTTTTAAAGGCAGAAGTTAACAGGAAATCCTTTAAAAAATAAATCATATAAAACCAAATGCTGCTCTTTTTTACACCTTGGCAACTCCACTCACTTCAACACAAGGTTAAAAAACAAGGCAGAATTTAGTCATAGCTCTTTAAATTTTCTTCTTTGCATGTATTTATAAATAGGCTTGAAACATGTCTCAGCTTAGGTGGAAACTAATTATCCCTGAGCCTTGGGAGAAACAGACAGGGAAGAAGATAATTCCTACTGGAAAAACTCAGATCCACTCCCCAGCCCCAGGACTTCTCCTTCAGGGAAGACAGAAAGTATAAAAAGAAAATGGGAATTTTATCCCATGTTGTTGCTCCTTAGATAGTCGCTGACATGCGTGTGTGGGAAGAAGGGTCCATGGCACTCCACAGGTACAAAGGCAACTTCTCAGTTGTGAGAGGCTGGTACTTTCATTAAACAGAATAGAGATGGAGGTGTCCAGAGAGGAGAGTCAGTACATATGCAAGAAGGGCTGGTCAGTATCAGTACATTGGCAGGTTAAGGTTCAGTTTTGTATTTTAGTCTTCCACATACTGAAGTGTGAATGTGGCTATTTTATGTTCAGTTTGCAGAGAGAACTAAAGTCAAATCTTTCAAGTAAAGCGGAAAGGTGGGGCGTATTGAATTAAAGCAGTTTGTTGGCCAAGAGTATATTTAGAAATAGCACAGGTTTCCAGAAGGTGCTACGGGGCATATTTATGACAAATAGACTTAGCTGGCAGCCAGCCATCTATTTTCTTTCCTCTTCTCTCCAGAGGTTTTCATAAACAGGAGCTTTGAAGCTGGGAGTAATCCGACATCAATCTGATTTCTGGATTTCTTTTGAATTTATTTATGTTGAGTTCAGATATTCTCTGGCAATACGCGGATTCCTTAGGAGGTTGTCCATGACTTTTCTTCAAACTAACATGCGTATTGACAAACTTACCTGAACATTTTTGTCCCAGTAATTCTTCATATACTTAGGTAGAAGGATTGGGGAAAAAAAAACTTTGCTCATGCTAGTTTTGGTTCTTGAATCTACCAGGTAAATAGAGGAAACAGTACATAATAGTTCAATTAAGTTATTTTAAAGTTGCTGACCTTCTTAAAATTTGGAAATACCAGATTTGGTAACAGGCTGGGTGTAACTCATGTCTCAGGCTGGCTTGCTGTATCATTTCAGTGAGGTACTCGGCCGAAGAGCTTGCAGCCTTCATCCCTTTGGCCTTTGTCTGCAGTCTGCCCATCGACTGGAGTGCTGCGCCAGTACCTGGGACTCCCTGCCACCCTCTTGCACAGCCTCTGCCCCAAAACTGCCGGTAATCCAGGATTTTTTTTGGTATGCTCATTTGTAACTAGGTTTCCATATTCCAGTCATCCTTCAATCCGACTCTCCATTGAGCTTCATGGAAACACCATAGGGGCCAACTTTTCTATTTAATGTTTCACCACAAATTCTTTGCTGTATTGACTTAAAAGTTTTTCAGTAGGCTACTCCATGAGTTTTCCAAGCAATATAGCCTTTCCTCCTTGGAAACCAGTAAATGGCTTGTTTTGCTTTTACTGTGCCAGGCTGGATCTAGCAAGGCAAAGGCCAACAGTCTTTGTTGTTTGGTTAGGTTTTTTTCAAAATGTTCTATCAGTAGCCCTGTAATCACCATTTCTATTCAGTTCTGCTTCATCCCAGATCAGCAAGCTTTAAAATACACAGATTTTTGTTGACAGAACATTAAAATGCAGTCCTCTGCACTTTCAGATGGATTTAAAGGCACACTCGACACTGAAATTAAAGGGAGATGGAAAACCCTAAGCCCCTTATATTTCTATGATTTTCTCTGTTGACAAGTATACTCTTTTTGTTTTTCTTCTTTTTTTTTTCTCATTTGTAATGCTCTTTCCAAACCAGTTACACAACACATGGTTCTGGCCTCCAGCAGCTTTTCTAGCCACCAAACATCACTTGACCATGTTTGTGCATCGGCCTCCGCTGCAGTGCCTGTTTGGTTGGTATTGCCTGCTGGGACAGCCTAAGCAAGCTCTACCAGAACACCTTAGGGAGGCAGAAAGTGCCCCACACCGGTCGTTCCACCACTCAGTGGCTGCACTGAACTGTCAACCTCCCATGAGACGGATAGTCTAGGCTGGAAGGGACCAGCTGATCCAACCTTCACCTTAGTGCAGGACCAACATCAAAATCAGACCGGGGTACTCAATGCTTTTCCCAGTCAGGCTTCATCTCCAAGCACAGAGATCCTACCATGTCCCTGAGCACAGGCTTTAGTGCTGAACCACTCTCCATTTGAACAGGTTTTTTTTTTCTCTTGTCAGAATGTTTTAGTCCAAATTTTCCTTGCTGCTCCTTATGATCGTCACTTCTGATCTTTCACTGTGCACCTCTGTTCAGGGTCTGGCCCCCATCTTCCCTGGAAGTCCCCACCAGGTACCTGAAGACAGCAGTTAGACCTCCCCACCCTCTTAGCCCGCTCCTCTGTAGGTTCAACAAACCTTTAATGTCTCTTTGTACGTCAAGCTGCTGCAAATTGTTGACAGAGACTCGAGTCTTGCCGGTTCTACTGAAATAGGTACATGCCAAGCTAGTTGCAAAGAAAGGATTGCGTGCCAGGCTACGTCTTGGCAAGTCAACACACATTTATTTGCCATGGTTACTACTCAACTGTATAAGCACATTTGGTGTTGGCAAAAAGCCTTTCCTGAGCCATGTTAAAATATATAGCACACACAGAGCCTAAGAAATGGTAGTATCATTCTGTTGGGGAAAAAAAAATAATATTCCAATACTTAGACAAGTCCCCCGATATTGGTACGCTTATCCGACCCTGGCCCTCGGGAAATCTGGCACCACATACCATGTCATCACAACTGCCTCGGGCTTATAGGAAGGCTTTAGTCCAGTTCTCATGGATGTTCCTGTCTTTACCAAACAAAACTATGCCTAGGCTAGGATTACTTTCTGTTGTCAGCCTGAAAAGCCATTTTCTATACAAAACAGCAAACTGCCACTATTTTTTCAGCATTGTGTGACACGGCCGCTCTTTAAATGAAAAACTGCACAGTCAGTGAGTTACTGAGTGGCAGTGGAGACTGGACTTTCCTCCCTTGGTAAGTAGATTTTGTGCCCACACAAACCCAGAGAGTAGAAATCCCTCCAGATCTCTCCCCACCTACAGACAGAGGAATCTCTACCTTATTGTGTTTCAGCACAAAGGGATCATTTGCATCTCTCACTTAGAGGAAAGAATCAGTGCAACGTGATAATCTGAGGGTTTGCATTCATGAAGGCTGGCTTTTTTTCTGCTGTGTGCCGTAAGCAATTGTAACCTTTTCCATGGAGACTCTGGAAAATTTACCTGGAGTTTTTACGAACTGGTTTAAAACAGAAGCCTGGCAGTACTGTGCATTATACAATCCTCTCTCACATGCCTTGGCAAGGCCTTTAAAATCGATAGAGCTCCACCAACCTGCACCCCCCTCCGGGAACTGTCATATTTAAGCATAAATGCTGCCCCAGAATGGACGCTGGGGATGGAGAAGAAGGGTCCATGTAACCACACTGTCACTGCTGCTTCACACGGTCAGGCCAAGGCTAAGGTGGGAGAGAAGGGTGGGGGATCAATGAAGTCTTTTTCACTCATGGCAAATCCACATCCGTGTTGAAGTTGTCGGCGCAACGCGGCGTTCACACGTTCAAACTACTGCCCTTGTGGTTGCGGAGTCGCGCGTTAACCAAGTTAGCAGTTCTGCCAGGAAATAACAAGGATACCATGTGTTTCAGCAGTGCTTTTCATCAGATCATTCCTACTTTACAAACAGAGTTAAGGAAGCCTCACAACATCCCTGTGAGGTAGGTGGAAATTCTTACACCCATTTTACAGGTGGAGAAAACCGGCACCGAGAGGTAAAGTGATTATCACAGCAAGTCAGAAGCAGAGCTGGAAATAAATCTAAGATTATTATCCTAGGTCCACTGCTCTAGACACTAGAGAACACCAACCCCCACATGCTATGGTAAGCTAAGACACTACCTTTCTGTTCTACTTTCACCTCCTTTGGTGATTTTGACACTTGCATCTTATGCTTCTTGCAGAGAGCCAGTTAGTAATTTGTTTGCACAGGGAGCCAAGGGGGTACACACGCCTTTAAATGATCCAGGCAGGGCTCTCATTGTGCAGCAGCTTCCCCCTTCCCAAGAAGATAGTTTTCCCTGTTCTTTACATTTATATCTATGTCTTGCTTAATTATTTTTTAAGTAGAATCATACACTGAATCCACAGCTCTGAGGCTGTTATGCAACTTCTCTAGGAATTTCTTGAATAAATGATTGAATTTGTCTCATTGAGAGAGAATAAAACACATTGATATGCTATCACATCCAGAAATAGCAATAATCCTTTGCTCATCTGTAGGGCCTTCCATCCAAGGACCTCCCATTCTATTACTAACATGATATATTGAGCCTCACATCGTCCTTGTGAGGTTGAAAATTATTCCCGATTGTACAAGAAGGAAGAATGACTTGCTGACAGTCCCACAGTGATTTCATCGCAGAGATGAGGCTGAATGCCAGAAGACCAGACTGTTAGTTCCCTGCCCAGTTTGCTGAGAAGCGCTGTCTTGGTGCCATGGCTCGTACTTGGTGCCATCAAAACAACAAACCAACAACGGATTCGCTAGTAGTCTGGCAGGGTACTTGAAAACTGGCTTGGAAAAAAAAAATAATCAACAAGCAGTTGACTGGATGCAGGAGGAAAATGCTGGCTTGGTTCCTTGTGCTGTCGTGACCCGGAGGAAGAAAGGAGCTTTCCTGCGGCGGCTGGGAAAGAACCACAGTGTCCGTGGAGCGCGCTGCATTATGGTGCGTTTTACTGAGGCAAGCCAGTGAAAAAGAATAACGTACTCAACAGCCGATGATTAAAGACTGGACCTCCTAGCAGCCATATTGTGAACCATATACCTCTGATGAATAAGAACACGTCTTAATTAGTCCAGGGATCTAATAAAGGTATGGATGTCAGAGGTCAGAAATAGGGATGGTTGTTAAAATACTTCCTATGTAAAAGGACTTGTCAAGTATGGGTGGGATCGTTTGTCTACTCCATTTGCATCTGGAGGGGTCAGATGCTCTGAAGAAGGTGGAAGACACCTCATACTGAACCGTTACGGATATATTCTAATTATTTTTAACTTCAGGAAAGTGTGTTTCCAACCCCCTTCAACGAGTGGGATGATTTATGCTTAGAACTGTTACAACTCTCTCACATCTTTCTGTGAAGAAAATAAAAAGTAATAGATCCCATCTTGTATAAATGTGGTGATTTTGCTGTTCATCTAAATCTTTGCCCTTGCTTGAAGTTTAGGACAGTCTAGGGCACAGTGGACCCTTTTCCTGCTGAAAAACATTCTTTCCTCAGTTACCTTTCATTTGTGTTAACTGTTCTCCTGTTTCCACAGTAAGAGAGCAGTTAAACGTTAACCTCCAGGTTCTCTCTGCGTGTTCCTTCGCGCGTGTTGCTTTGTCATATTCCTTCCCAAAGCTGAGGAGGTACCTTCCAGCCTTCCTTCACAAGGAAGGACAACCTAACAGCCTTTGTCCAGGGAGCAAAGATGTTGACCTCAGGCTGCAAACCTTGGAAAAATACACAGGCCCAAGAGGAGCAAAAGGATTAATAGTATTAAAAAAAAACAAAACAACAAACCAACACGTGGCACCGCTACGGTGCTGAAGAATCCCAATGCACCCTACAAACTTTCTACATATGTACAGCTTACTTCACTCAGCAGTGAAGCGTAGCCACCGTTGCGCTCATGTAGGGCAGCTGTGTAACAAGGCAGGGGAACTCCACCAGACAGGTTAGATGAGCGAGTGACAGAACTGACAGTACTGGTGGCTGCCTGGGCTGGGATGCAGACTGGAGGTGTGAGCCCAAGCCTACCCACAGCTTTCTGACACCCTTTTGACTTCAGTGGGCTTGGAGTCAGCCCTGCTACAATGAGAGACGACAGGAGGTCTTTTCTAGCTAACGGCGGGATGAGTTTTATGCATTATGCCACAGACCTCTTTTTTTTTTTTTTTTCCTGACCCGGATTAGAGCCTGCCCTGGGAACAATGGGATGGGCTGCAGCCCAGCAGAAAGAATTTGCTGAGCTGGCAGAGTCTGAGGTTTGCAGAGCAGAGCAGATGAGAGTGCATACCTGCACTTTTCTGGCATGAGGCTCAGTTTTTGCGGGGGACATAACCTGAAGCTTTTGAATGCGTTGCAGCACCACCCCAGCCCAAAGGTGCCTATGTAGTCCTAAAAGTAGAAATATGACAAAAAAGAATTCACCAAGGCTCTGAAGAGTTCTGTGCGGACCTGTTGGCACTAAAGGTCTAAATTATCTTTTCAACGGCATTGCTTTTTGTTGGGATTTTGGCATTTATTAGAGAAGGAGACCACTGGCTGACTCCTGTCTGTCCAATTAAAAACAAAGGATGTCAAAAGACCATTATCACATCAGACTTTTCAAACCTGAACAACCAGTTTTGTATTTAGAGGTTTAAATGGTGACAAAGTTATCCAGACCCCTGATTCAGGTTCACAGGTGCCTTCAGGACTCTGTACCTGAGATTTGCTGAGTGCCTGTGAGTCTGGGAGCTCCAGAAACTGAGCACATGTCAGGATCGTGCCATGAAGGCTTGCATGTGGTTTCATGCTCTGGGGGCTGTAGCCGTTTCCTCCTTTCACAGAAGCCTTCCCACGCTTCCTTTGCTAAATCGAGGTTTCCATCTTTAAGTCGTAAGACTACAAGTAAAAAAATGCCATTTGAATTTATTCTTTCCAGTGCTCTGAAATAGGCTCGGGGCTGGATGACCCTCTTGGGAGCAAAGAATCCATCTGTGGGTATCTTCTAAATCCTAGGAGAGAGCTACTGTTAACCTTGCCCACTGTCAGTGTCACTTGAAGAGCAGAAATATTTTTTGATAAAGGGAAAATATTTCTACCTAACTCAGATTTGCATTCACAGCAAAACTGGGGACATTTTGACTTTCATTTTCTGAATAGAGTGGGGAAACACTGCTCACTATTTTAGCGTGTTGGTGCTAAGCACAGAATTCTCTTTGTGAATTAAATAAGTTGCAATTCCATGTCACCAGTGAAGGGGAGATCTGCTCAGGATGCCATAGGTGGAAACAGCAAAAGAAGCACTAGGTACAGTTGTTGATCGGTCTCCCCCCTTGCTGGCTGAAGAGACAGATCCTCCCCACATTCCTAGGGAATTGTGGAACACAAAGCTTCCAGTAAATATGCTCACAGTGGTGACATTTGGGTTTCACTGCCATGTTAGGTTTTAAAAGACATCAGTTATGTGTACAGTGTAAATATTACTGTAAGGAGTGAGCAGGCATATGGAAAAAGGGAAAATGTTCCTTTTCAACTGGACATACAGGGCAAATAAGGCACAGTTACCATGGGGGTACCTTCCCAGTTGAGAATCTCAAGAGGAAATAATATTCAAATGGCCATTTTAGCACTTTGCTTAAAAATATCTTTTGATTCTTTCTCTATCTCTCCTTTTCTCTTCAACCTTTTCCTTTTCATGTGCTCCCCACATCCTGCACCTTCATACAGTCAAATCGTCTGACCTGGCCCGGCTGCTGGCTTTACTTAGCCTGCTGAGGGGTCTCATATCGGCAGGCGCTGAAGATCCTTCCACTTCATCGCTCACCACCTCCTCCTCTGCTTTCTTCACCCCTGGCTCTTCCTGAGGTCCTAGCTGCTCCTCTTCTTGTTCCTCCTCCTCTGCTCTTACCTTCTCCTCTTCCGGTTCCTTCGCTTGTGCATACGATGGTAACCTCTCATCAAATGCTCTGGAGAGATCTTCTAACGGTCCCATCCCAATCTTCTCCTCAAACTCATTGAAGGCTGATGGAAGGGGAGTGGGCTCAACTCCCACTTCCGTGAGAGGGAAGTAGTGGGACACCGGCTTCTCTTCTTCCAGAAGCTTGTAGCCTTTGGCCTTCGGGATGGAGGGGACTGTGATCGCAGGGAGGGGCTTCTCCGGGACCTCCCCCAGCTGTTCCTCCGCTGGTCTTCTCAGAGCCTTCCGGATCCTTTTCATGATCAAGTGACTGATCTCCACCAGATTGAGGAAGAGGGACACAGAAGCCACCACCAGCATGAACATGATAAAGATGGTCTTCTCTGTGGGCCTGGAGACAAAACAGTCCACAAGATTGGGACAGGGCCACCGCCCACAGCGGTAAAGGGGCAGAATTCGGAAGCCATATAGGAAGTACTGACCTACTATGAATCCCACCTCAAAGAGGGTTTTGAAAATGATGTGGAAGATGTAGGTTCTCAGGAGGGTACCCTCCAGGCGAAACTTCTTGGTCCCATCAGGGTTGTTGCCTTTGTTTTGATTTGGAGCCAGGGGCAGCTTCTCTTCATCCACTTCAGCTTGCTGACGCCTCTCAGCTTCCTCCCTCTCTCTCCTCTTCTCCTCCATGCGGACGTGGTGCACCGCGTGCCCAAAGTACATTAGCGAAGGTGTGGATACAAAGATGATCTGCAGGACCCAGAGCCGGATGTGGGAGATGGGGAAGGCCTCATCATAGCAGACGTTCTCGCAACCAGGTTGTTGGGTGTTGCACACAAAGTCTGACTGTTCGTCTCCCCACACTAGTTCAGCAGCTGTTCCCAGGATCAGGATGCGGAAAATGAAGAGCACTGTGAGCCAGACTCTCCCGATGACAGTAGATTGCTCGTTCACCTGCTCTAAAATGTTCCCCAAGAAACTCCAGTCACCCATTTCTTACTGTCTAAAGAAAGAAAAAAAGAAAGAGAATGACCACAAATTATGCTAAATTTAAAATATTTCAGGTTTTCCCACTGATATCCTTTGTCGCTTTTAACCAGCAAGTATTTCCCCTAACATGCTTTGAGAACAGAAAGAAGCTCGCTTGCTTATTTGCCTGATCACAGTGATTTATGAACAGGAGAAGGGCTGGGAAGCCAGAGCAAACCACTTGCTAAATTCTTTATTCCCTGGCTCTAAATGGGCAATTTCTTTTCAGCCAGAGAGTATATTTAACTCTTTTTCCAGGTAAGAGTCTTCTGTGGTGCCTTCTAGGCCCAGCTGCGTGAGCCTGCTTAGATTCTGCACACGTACAAACGGTTGCCAGCAGTACAGTAGAACAGATTTATCAACATACAGCTGCAGTGGTTAGAAAAGAGAGTGAAGCTTTTCAAGCACCCAAGCTCTCCTGCAGCAGGACCACGCACAGGTCAAACCGATCTTGAACTGGTGTCCATCTCGCAGCTACACAAACCTGAATTCTCTCCAGGTTGCATATATTAATTCTGCATTAGAAATCACTCTGTTAGGTAAGAATAGCAATTACAACACCATTACTACGTTAGTAATACTGTGTAAGCTTAATAGCTACTACCATATCTACTAGCTTTGCTATTTAGGATGCATTCTAGACAAGATAATGATTTGCCGTTACTGAGGCTATGCTTTGTATCCTCTTCTGAAGTCACTTGCCACAGTGACATCGGAACCAACTTAGAGAAAAACACAAAGGTCTATAATTGGGACCTAGAATACTATTTTCTGCCCCCCAAATGTGAGTGCTGCTGTCTCAGGCTAACACGGAGCTGGAAGTCAGCTGCAGGTGTCCTATTCATGAGATAAGAGCGCAGTTCATTTTCAAGTGATGTAAGTCAAATATTACATCTGTCATTATTTTTGCATATTAGGAAATTATTCCTAGGCCAGGATTTCATCCTGTGTATCCCAAATTTCCCACTCTATAATTTTAGGCAAGGGGAAAAAATCTATGAATGAAGGAAATAAAGAGGAAACTGTTTGGGATGGGGTGATTTAACACCTCATAGCAGTCTGAAGTCTCTGAGGAATGCAGGATGTTACAGTGATCCAGAAAGACCAACTTACGGACCATGACAAGTGAAACAGAGAACATTATTCATCAAACAGCTGTTTGTAGCGATCTAGAAGTTCATCTTTTAGATACTACCTCCATCTATAGTTTTCTACATGCAGCCACACATACACAAGTGCTGGGAAAAAGAAGGTAAAGTCAACAGCATGGAAATCTGAGCATCTAAACTCCCCTCCTCCTTCAGATACCACTGAGATATATTTGTAATGCCATATGTTACGACACACCAACGCGTATCAGCCTGTTTCAACTACTGCGGGTACGTATTCACACATAGACAAATACACAAAATATTGAGAGTTCTAGGGCTCCGGGGAATTTCACAAATTTTCAACCAAAAAAATTCTTTCTGATGTAATTTTTCTGAACCAAGATGGACTCATTTTCCTTGCCTTTCAACCTTGTAAAATTTTAACCCCAGGCACCCATGTTAGAAAACAGAGAACAGAACGCAGTCCTTCAGCTTGCACAAGCACCTAGCATGCATAAGCAGCAAACATATAATTTAATCACTGAAGAAAATTGCTACTTTCTCAGTCATTAAAGTTGTGTAAAAGAGTGTGTTAATGTCAGCACTTACATTAACAAGTCTAGCAGGAGATGATGCTGTTTACATACATTATCTAAACTGATCTAAACATTCTCTTTCTGCAGATTCACAAAGAGAAGTGCACCCGCCAGTTACCGATCATGTGCCACGCTGTAAAAAACATGAGTACACACAATATAAACTTCATTGTCCCGCAGGCACTACAGTTAACTCCATCCCTTTCTTTTTGCGAGTCACGCTGATATCCACAGCTACCATTTGAACATTTCCACTGCAGCACGCAAGAGCAACATTCGAGATGTGATAAACCTTATAATACAGAAAACTCACTGTACAAGAGAAGGAGAAGTGTTTCCTGTCTAACTCCATCAAATGTCTCGCTTGCAGCTTTGCTACATTTGGCTAAACGCTTCCTGAGAATCACTTCCGAACTAGCCACGTTTTTTTTCAAAACTCTGCCATGACCATCCTCTCTATTTTCTGCAAGTGAAGTGGTTTGAGGTTGCTCGGTCAATTCAACTGCAAGGAACAATTTTGAGTGGGCTGAAGACGAGTGGTACAACCAGTTCCAATGCCTAAGATTCCACCTGTAAGCAGTCAGCCCTTCGAGTCTCAAAAAAGGTACGAGCGATGAATTCGGGCAGTCACCTTTTTCCCTTAAATTGCCTGTCATGAGGAAAGAGCAGGAGACTGCCTAAGCCCACTCTGAGTCAACAGACTCGGGTTCTTAACTCACACGGGCTTCTTGCAGAATCCCACCCCACACTTCCAGACGTTGCAACCTGAGCACACTACCAGCAAAAAAAAAAAGACTGTATCGGTTAAGGACGTTGAGCAAGCAACTTGCCGCTGTGAAAGGCTCCACCGAAGAAATGTGTCCCCCTCCTCTCTTGGCACTCTGCAGGGAAGAGTGAACTTTTGTCTCTCTTCTTCCCTACCCTAAAAGTCCCAATCTTGTCGCACGACTGAGCAGATATGACTGAATTGACTCTGATGGTGGGTTTTAGTTGCCCTGCAATATTTAAGCTCCGAGCCAGACGGCTTTATGAAGTGAGTGACGGTTAGTGACGTGGGGAACAATAGGGAGAAAAAAAAATAGAGAAAGAGAGGCAGAGACACAGAGAGGAGAATCCACTGAACACGAAAAAGCCGAGGGGGGAGAGGAACAGGCGACAGGCAGCGAAAAACCTATTACATGCATAAATGGGAGTTTGCACAGTTAAGCGGGGACCAAAGCATCTCTGCAATTCTGCTGTGGTTCAGCACAGCTCTGTGTGCGTCCCCACTCGCTTAGTCTTTAGGTGTTGTGGTGTGACAGGTGAAAAGGGAGCACCGATAGCTCTGATAGTGACAGAACCGATTGAATGGAGCTGTTACCCTACCCCCAGCTCTGACATCCAAGTCACATTGCTGATTTCCAGCATGGGCAGTCACCGAGGTATCAGGTCTGTATTTGGCACTGTCAGATACTTTGGACTGCTCTTTATTATCTTTTACCTGGAAGAAGCAGCAGTATGGGAAAACGAGATCATCAGTCAATATTAATCAAGGCTGAGAAATATCAGTGTTACAACCTTGCATTTCAGTGTCTTAGTTCTGCTTAGTTTTTCCCCCAAATGCATCTTGCACTTGCACACGCAGATGCATCAAAAATGTCTAAAACAAACTGTTTTTTTAAGTAGCGTAGCCGAATTCCAGCAGCCTAGCAAACAGGAATGTTACCCCAGGCGCACTTACCTACCCCCAGCCATCTGCAACGATGCTGGAGAGCCCACAGAAGAGAAAAAAATCACAGGCTCAGTAATGCATCCACAAGTACAACTGACTGCCCTATGAGTTTTGATTATAAGCCAAAGGATATAACTTCATTCTGAGGTGTTATTTTTGCAGTCTTTCTGTATGAATTACTTAGAATGTGCTCTTGATGCTCAGCTCTGAAGAAAAAGAGGATTACTGGAAGCAAGATCTGCTAAGCAATGATACAGATACCAGGCTCATAAAGTGATGAAGCAGCAAGTAGCTCTCCTCTCTCTCCCTTTATGCAGACTCAACACTGAATTTAATTCCCCAGAATGGCACTGGGAGACACCCTGTCTCTAGAAAAGATGTCATTTGAATGAGATATTCTAATATAAGTGCCACAAAATTTTGTGTCTTCAAACCAATGGTTTCAGGCCTCCATTCAGTGTTTCTGGGAATTTGTGCCCCTGTAAATTCAGAGCCTCATTTCAGTAGTTGTCTTCCCAAACAGCTTTTAAGATGAGTTGCATAGCCCCAAAGTCCAAAGCGCAACTGGAGGCTGAGATTATGTTTTTCAAACTGGATTTCCAAAGAACTAAAGGACAAGTGAGAGACAGAAAAGCAGCTTATTTTGCATAAGAAAAGTTCATGCTATGCATGCAGGTGGAATGAAGGTCATTTCCTGAACACCTTAATAAACCGCTCTCTTAATAGAGAAGTAGTCGAGGTCTATACATGACATTTTTCAGCCTGTGCTACATAAAGCAGGGGGATAGTCTTCCTAGGGAGAGGAAGACACAAGACCTAAGAACATGAAGCGAATAAGAAAAGGCACATTTTAATCAACAAGAGGAATAAGGGTGATAAGGAAGAGTAAGGAATACCTTTGTTGCTTTTTTTTGCTGTATGCTACTGAGATAAAGTAAAGTATGAGTGACTGGTCATCACTGCCACCTTCCTCCCCTGTCTGAGAAGCAGTAAGAGAGGGAGGACTAAAGGATACCACCAGCAGATAACACCTTTAAAGCATGCCTGCAAGCTGGTGCATCACAGAGGCCAGATGGTTCAGATGTTAAACTGTCCATCCCTTTTCAGGCTGAAACTGTCTTTTTGGAAAACTCAGCTCTGGCTGAATGTGCATATCCCCTTCTGGGCCTTATCTCTCTAGTATAATGAGCCAAAACTCAAATCTGGTATGTGACTACATGGCTGTAGTCCATCGCTAAATTACATCCAGCTACTGTCAGAAATATTTCCCATTAACCTTCTATCTGCCATTTGCAAACACCATCCAAGTATCAAACACTGTCTGGCAAGTTGCAGAACAGCTTGCAAGATGCAGCTGATACAGAAATTATAGTCAAGTCACTAATTATTTGGTGTATGTTACCTTTATTTGAATGATCGGGGGACTTTCTTTGCTGTCACTAGGGTGCAGAGCCTCTAACATGGGGCACACTGGGTTTGCTGGACACTTGTGGTTTGGGGAAAACCACACAGGCTCTTCAGCTGGATGCCTTTTGAAAAGGCACCGCTGAGCTCTGGGACAGATTCTCCATCTCTCTAGGGTCTCCTCCACTTGAAGAAAATGGCCTAAATGAAGACAAAGATAGCCAATGAAGAATTCCTCTCGTACGGGGGTACACAGAGAAGTGGTTATTTGAGGTGGGGATGAAGAAGAGAAGGCAGAGCAGGAGAAGATGAAGAAGGATTCTCTCAGACATCAGGGTAATTCTGGAATTCAGAGCTGCCTTTGTAACATGAAAGCAATGGCTGTGAAAAAAAAGGGAGTAGAGACCATAAAAACAAAAGTCTTCTAGACTGGGCCTCATACACAGCATGCGACATTCGCTGAGT
Organism: Baryphthengus martii; assembly: GCA_013396935.1. Taxonomy (NCBI): domain Eukaryota; kingdom Metazoa; phylum Chordata; class Aves; order Coraciiformes; family Momotidae; genus Baryphthengus; species Baryphthengus martii. Next base: position 16,685 of record VWZK01011245.1, read on the forward strand.
TTGCAAAAGAACTGCAACACTGACAGGGCCAGACTGATAATGGCCAATACTTCCAGCCTGTGCACCTGGCCCAGCATTTCCATTCTCATTAGGCAACCTGTAGAAGCACTGAGTACTTCCATCTCCAAAAAGCAGTGCTTGAAGTGGTAGCGGCTAATGAGAGTTATGCTGTTACTCACAGCAATATTTTTCTTCCCTTTGGGACTTTTCTTGCCTTCAAGAACTGTAGTCATCTCCTGCACTTTTAAAATGTTATTTTATTTACAAAGAAGTTTGCTTTGTTGCTGACTTCTCACCCCCTTGCTGCTTTGAGTCTGTGGTGACTGAGATCGCATCTCTGGCACCACTGAGAATGTGAAGTCTCTGCTGCAACTCAGCCTTTTGCTCAGAGACTACGAGGTCACTTGGGAAATGTGAGATTTTTCATTCCAAATGGATTTCCAACACAGACATGATGTCAGGACAAGGCAGGGCCATGCTATTGAACAGCTCTGTTCATGCATGATAGCAGATTGTGCAATTATATAGCGCACAACCCTGCATAACGGTACCTCTCCCTCAAACAAAGTTATCTTCTCCTGATCTGCTTAGCTAGAAAGTGGCACACGCTTCCTCTTCTTCTGCTGAACACACAAACCTTTCGCTTATGGCTGAAGCTGAAAACTAGATATATTCAGCCTCCCTAGAAGAAGCTGGGAGCTTTACCCAACATTCTTGCCTGCTAGATACTACCCAGCTTAGTGGAGACCTGATTTCTAGTAACACATGTATTTGTCCGTCCTAGAGCCTAAGCCATCTATCAGTTTGATCACTAGGACCAGAGTCTCACAGATTTCACCTTCTCTCTGCCACCTACTGGTCTCAGAGATCATTCAGATGCAGCTAGCCCTGGGGAAATATTTAGGCAGAACTTGACATGTCCCCACAAGACTGGTAAATGCGGTCACTGTCCACATTTTAAGGGCAGAGCTCTGAGATTTTTCCAGGAATCTCTTCAGAGCCCTCCAGTCATTGGGAGGCCTGCGGAATATATTTTGCTAAAGAACTGCAAACAAATCATAAAGAAAAGAGAAGGAGAAGGATATAAAGGGGGAGGGAAATAGGGAGAGTATGTAAGTAACAGGAAGAACTGGGCAAGAAGACAGGAGAAGAGGTGAAGGCAGGGCTGGATTGTGCTAAGCCTCAAGTGGAGGATAAATGCTTATGGGAAACCTGTTTTTAATCCAAGGGATGGAACAAAACTATACAATGAATAAAGACAAGCAGGGCAAAAGTGGAATGCCTTTCAATATCTATTTAACTTAAATGCAGTTCTTCTCTGAAAATTACTGTTACAAGAGGATCTGGGGAATTACAGGCCAGTCAGTCTAGCCATGATACCTAGAAAGATACTGGAACCAATTATGAAACAATCAATTTATAAGCAGCTAAAGGACAATAAGGTGATAAGAAACAACCAGCAGGGAATTTTGAAGAACAAATCCTGTCAAACCAGGCTAATTTCCTTCTTTGACTAACAGGCCTGGTAGATGAGGAAGGAGTGGTAGATATAAAATACTTTCACTTCAGTGAGCATTTAAAAAATATCTAGATCGCAGGCTCCCAGAGCAGCAAGCAAAGTCACCATGCAGAGGCTACACAGGTTGAAGTACCATAATCAAGGCTAATTATCAGGGCCTCACTTTTCCAGCTGGGAGGACCATATCCCTGAAGTTCTGCCTCCGGGGCTGCTCAGTATTTCCTTGCCTGTTTAGGACAACAGACTAGAGGACAAAACCAAAAGGTTGACAGCTGGGCTGGGGGAGCAGCAGTCCCTCCTGAAGGCAGGGAGGCCCGGGGCCATCAGACTTTGAGAGGAACACGAGACACTGGAGAGCCAGGCTGCCCTCTGCAAAGGTGACTGTAGCAAGATACAATTTAGGAAAGATGACCGCACAGACTCCAAATGTGCTGGTCCAGAGTCGATCGTAACCATCTCAGAAGCAGTGCAGCAAAGAAAGAGCCGAGCTGGGACCAAAGATGAGTCTGTTAAGTGAGATTCCTGCAGAAAAAAGACAAATCTAATTCTGAGGTGCTTTAAGGGGAGTTTTGTGTATAAGGCAAAGGAAGCAATTATTTTGTGCATTTACTCAATATCACTGAGCTCTCAGCAGGAACAGTGTGTCCGGTTCCAGGCACTACATTTTACAGGAGATGTAGACAATTTGGAGAGAGTCCAAAAAAGAACAACAAAATGATAAGAGATGTGAAAAAAAGCATGACTTAATAAGGAATGGATAAAATAACTGCATTTGTTTTCTCTAGGAAAAGAACAGGAGGGGAGGCATGATAACAGTCTTCCAGCACATAAACATTTGTTATAATGGGTGGAGAGAATGAGCAGTTGTCCTCTATGTTCACCAGAAGTAGAAGAAGAAATAATCAGCTTAATTTGCAATAAAAATGATATAGCTAAACATTAGAAAAACACTTTGCAATGGTAAGAATAGCAAAACACTGAGCACACTGCTTGGGGAGGCTGTAGAGTCACAGGAGGTTTTTATGAAGAGGTAAACAAACATCTGTTAAGGAGGATCTTACCTCATAAGCTGGAAAACAATTGGGGGGGAGGGAGGCTTTCTGAGGTCTTTCGCTCTACAGTTTTACGTAGGGCCAAAAAAACCTAGAGAAACGTCACAGAAACATTTCCAGTTAAAAAAAAATAAAAAAAAAAGTACCTTTCCATGAACCCTGAAAACTCAACCTGGACATCCTGGGTTGTCTACACCACCCAGTGCAGTGGAGAGATACCAACTGTGGTCTGGGAGCAGGCTGGCTGTGTCAGCAAAGCAGTCCACTTGAGTTAATTATCTCCTCTGGAGTGGGGCTAATTCGCTGGGGCAGCAGGAAGCCCTGTGGTGCTGTGCTGCTTGCCATGCTAGTGCTAGCTCACCTCAGGCTACCAGAGGTATCTCCACAACATCCTGCAAGGAGGGCTGTCCTCTGGAAAGTTTCAGGAGGGTCACTTTGTTGTTTGGCTTCAGTGATGGCTCTGAACTTGCTTCAGATGTAGAGACATTTGCTCTCAGTAATGACATTTCAACCCGTTTGTTCTCTTACTGTAGTAACTGTAAGATCATAGCTTATTTTGAGCGCCTCACCTGGGCATTGATGCTAAACATGAAAAACTGAGTGCGAGCAATCCATGGCACTTCCAGTGAGAACCTCTTTTCTCCCTCAGTTGAGCGTTGGCCTTTTCCAGAGATGCTGATTTTTTCCGAAGGGAGGAGGAAGAAGAGTCACTCACCCACCTTGTCCCAGTACAATTGCTGGAGTAGCATCGGCAAAGCAGAAATAGGGAGCAGCCACTGCTGTCGGGCTCCTGCAGCCTAAACCACTAGCGGGCGGTGTTTTCTCATTCATGTACCGTACGGACCAGGGGAGACCGGGGGATGCTGTGAACGAGAAAAAGAGAAGGCACAGCGCGTCCCTTACGCGGCATCTAAACTCTTCCCTCATCCCTCATTTCTTAAACTTTTTTCTGCAGATACCAAATTAAGGCAAAGCAAACACGGGCAAGTTGCGGTGATGCACAGATACCAAGTGTCAACACGTTTTTTATTGTACTTTTACAATGGTTAAATGGATGGAGTAAAACTGATGTGAAGATTACTTTTATGTCATTGACTTCACCCACAGAAGCTGTGTAAGATTTGTTGTCAAAGCACTCTTTTTACTAATATAATCTGTATTTTTACTTGAAACTGTATCCCTCATCCAGCAAATATTTCTCACGTATACCAGCTGACCTGGATGATATTCCCTTTAATAACATCATGGTTAGTAACAGCAACCGCACAAAACTTACAAAGAACGTGTAAAGCAAAGGAGGCGAACTCTTGTGTGCCGAAGGTAGGTCTGTGGTACTGCAGCAGCAGCAAAAACAGGGCTAGGAAGAGAAGAATACTCTTCTAGATGCATAATTTTATGGATCAGCATGGTTTCACTTAAAACTTGACTGGGTCTGTTTCTGGAAACGCAGACCTTTACAACAGTGTGCTGGCTAGAAATTCTAAGTTCTGCCAGCGCAGATGCTATTTCTGAAGAGATGCACTGGGAAAGGGCTCAGAGCTTGCAGGTAACATGTAGCACATGCATTATGAAGTCATCACATACAAAAATGCCTTTCCTAAATCCCTGTGTACTCTGCTCTTACCTGTCCCTTTCTCTGTCCTCTGCCTAGAACCTATCGCCAGGTGAGGTGTGGAGGTGGAGTACATCAGCCAGAGGACATCCCTCGGAATATCTGAGAATATAGGCATGTTACATACTTTGGTGGTCCATAGATACCAATTTCTCTGCATATAATCTAGATTACAGCCCTTCCGCCACTGTCTAGACACTCCTCAGAGAAATGAATGAACTGCTATCGGGATTTGTGAGGTATCAGACCAGTTTGGGAACATGTTGCTTACAGTCTGGGATCCAGGGAAAGCAGTGGCAAGCACCTGATACTACTTCTGGCAATAATTAATTGCTCCAGGCCTGCCAGTAAAAGAGGGGCTAATAATATCTCCCGGCCTCTTGAGGAGATCTCCGTATGTTTGTTTTATCAAGACTTTTTGCACAGTCTCTTAACATCTTCAGGCACAGGAGCTGGAAAGGACAAAGCTTCTGAAAGAGCTGAACAAACGGGTATGTCTGGAAACATCCTTTCTTACCTCAGTGTCCATGAGGTTTATTCCCTTCCAGTTTCTGATGGGGGCTCATTCCCCACTCCTTTCTCCCTTCTTCTGGGCTCTTCTAACACCACCAAGGCCCGCCTTGCTGAGTGGTAAGCTCAGGGCTCTCAGGAGTGTTGTCACCACCCACTCTCCACCTTTATCTCCCTGCCTTCATTTCCACACCGTGGAATGACACGGTGGAGGTGTACTGTGCATATGAAGTGTGGAAGTGGCTCAGCAGAGCTCACAAGCAGGGCAGGGGAGAGACGGGGATGGCAGGATGGCAAAACAGGCCATTATCTGGGCCTGGCAAAAAGGGCCGTTATCTGTTCTTCCAGTCCTGAGAGATGTGCGTACCTGCCGCGCACTTTGGCTGACCTCAGCTTCCCATTTCCCACAGCAGAGCGTGTTCCCAGCCTCTCTGGGGAGGACATCCGTGGGGACGGTTCCTGTTTCCCTGCCCTTTCAGTCATTTGCTTTCCTGAGCCTGATACGATTGTTTCTTTGGGCACAGTGTAAAAGATGCCAGCAAGGAACGGAAGCCTCTCATGCCTCAGCAATTTATTAAGAAGAAAAGGAGGTTATTGAACTTGGAAGCCGTTGAGCCAGTCGTTCTCTTTTCCTGAGCAAGAAGATAACCCGTCCATAGATAAATCATCCAATCCAAAGGTCTTCAGCATTCCTTGAGACAACCTGGCCTCAAACCAATAAACAGCTGGGCGGAGGGAGGCAGGGATTATCTACGTACACGCCTGCCGGAAAACATAGGTGATACGGCTGAAGGGCTTCCAGTTTGGACAGACCTGTTTGGTTTTTTCTTCATTATTTTCAGCAAACTTCCATCCCTTGAAGTCCTGCTACTGTTCAGTGAATACAACATTCTTAACAGCAATATGGTTTAAAGGAAGGGAAGCATTAAGGCTCTTTGGAGTTCCCCTGCCCTGTGTCAGACATGGAAAAACTTTAAAGAGCTGCTTTTATGGCATAGCAACTGTCAATTACTGTTCCATATATCCTTCACTATGAGGCCCCAGTCTTGTCTGATTGATACACAACTTCATAACGAATACAGCTATCACTACAGATAGTTCCTCAGCAAACTCCAGGCATGTATTTTAACAGTCTGTATCTCTCCAGTCCCCGCTGCTCTGGAGCGAAGACACAGACTCTAATATTTCTGTTGCCCACCCTGCTTTGGCCCAGGGTGCAGCAGATTTGGTGTGTTTCTAATCCTTCTGCTCTGTGTCAGCTCCAGTGACCAGTGGTGGGTGTATTCAGCTGCAGCCCTGGCTCTTCCTTTCAAAAGTGTGCCCTCCTTTACAGAAGCACAATATAGAAGTCAAGTCCATTCTAATACATCCTCCTTAGCTCTATTCAATTGTGGCATCACTTGATGAATATTTTATATTCATCAAGGCTTCGCCTGCCCAGGAGACAACAGCTATATGACATTGGAAAAGATGCTGGGATGGTTTGTACGGCTGAATGTTAAAATCAATGGCTACAGCCCTACAAAAGACTGAGTGGGCAGAAAGAGAGTAAAATGAAAAAGTATTACCTGCTCGCTTGTCTTTTATTTTGAATCGTAATTTTCTAGTTAACAGTATCCAATATTTGTGAGTCGGTGTTCCAGGAACTGGATTGATGATTTAGGTCTGCAACAGATAACCAAGCAACACTGGAATATGGGAGCACTGGTTATTTGAGCACTAACCGAATCAAAAATAAACAGAAGTTTATCACTTAGTTTAAGCCACACTGACTCAAAAACAGCCTTGGGGATTTTTCAATGTTCTAGACAGCTTCCTCATTTTGCAAATCTTGAATCCAAAATGAACAAAACCTGTATTTCATCTCTTCCGGATGGGTAAAGTGATGGTAGAAATGAGAGGCTGGTAGCAGATTTACTGATCCCCACTTAACTGCACTGTTATATGAAAGCAGAAGAAGGTCCAAAGTGGTAATGTGACGCTTTGAAAGACACAAAGCTTTAAAAAGTCCCGTTTCACAGCTCTGAGTAGAATTCTGGGCTAAATCAACACAAAGAAAAGATTTAACTAAGTAAATATAAATAATAATAGAGAACTGCTTTAAAATTTTTTACTAGGCACCACAAATACACAACTGTCCCGTAAAGAAAGAATAGTGTAATTGAAAAACCACAACCAGATTTAAAATGGGGTGGCTCTAAGTAAAACACTTATAAGAAATAGTAAGAGAGGAGAAGCTGAATATATATTAAGGAATTATAAAAAGATTGTGATGAAAGTGAAAAAAAAATACTGACAAAGCTATTTTTTTTTAAAGTAAATTAAGAACAAAATCAGTCCCAATCATAGTATTGATCTGTTATCAGATGGAAATGTTAGATTATTCAATAATAATGCAGACAAGAAAAATGTAATCAATAAATACTCCTGTTCTACTGCTGGGAAAAAAAAAAGAAAGTAGATGATGAAGACATTGTCGATGACATGTCTATTCTTGTAGTATCTCAGAGGAATTAAATACCACCTACTACATTCAGGCATTTCAAATCAGCAGGACCTTGCACTGAAACTTTTTTGTTGTTGTTGTTAAGCTGTGCAGGATGTCTCTGCACTATTTATGTTGATTTTCTGTACTTCTCAGTGCAATGAGTAAATCCTGGAGGAGAAGAAAATCCATAATCTGTGATTTTAGAAAGACTATATAGAAAGGCATCGTTATTTTACAATTACCTCATAACTGTAATTACTCACAGGTAACTGCGAACCTGTGACAGGATCTCAGTCCTGAACTAAATAATGAGGTGGCTAACGCAGAACAAAGGGAATGAAAGGAGGGAAATATAACTAGGGGCAGTCAACGTGGTTTTATAGACAGTTCATCCCATTGAACTGTGTTAACAGTTTTCTCTGACAAAATTCGATGTAGCGGTGTTAAATATAACAAAGCTGGTACAACGTACTTAAGATCCTGGAAGGCAGTTTCCCTTCTATCACATGGACATTTGATTAAAGAACTTACTTGACATAAAAATAGGATAGCAGTCATTAAATAGACTATAAATGACCTATCAGACTGGTATCAAAATACAACTGAGAACTAGAAGTGGTTGTTCTGTTTATAGCATGTTTGTATTGGAGGGTGTTTGCCATCAGGATGTTTTTGTTCAATAATCTGGAAGAAAATGTCAAACGTTTTGCAAATGCCACTGAGTCCAGGAGAGAGATAAATCATGAAAAAGGGAACTGCTGATCTAGAGCACCTGTGATGGCGCAGTGAGATAGGCAACCACAGAAAGGCTTTGTTTTAACAGAAGGAAGATCATGTCTTGCACATGCGCAAAAAAAAATCAGCTGTAGCTCTGCTATGGGGAACTTTGTCCTGGGAAGCGGTGACTCCACAGAGAACTCTGAGCTCAGGGTAGCTGAGGAGCAGCATATGGGCTTGCAGTGCAGTGTTGTGCTTGATAGAGCTAATGTGATCCCTGGATGTACAGGTAGAGGCAGGGTGTGTACATGTATCACTTCAATCCTGCCTGGTTTATTCTCCAATTTTCATTACAGTCCTCTGCTGTCAAAATCTCCCTGTTATGTGTTCTCCATGACCCCTAATTCAGCAAATTAGAAAAAGAATGCTTACTTTCTGCTTTAAAAGACAGCTTGCCTTAATGACTACCTGCTAGCATGAATGAAGAGGGTACCCCCGAGGACTGTCTTCTCCCCTTGTACTGATGATATGAGATTTTAGATCTACACATGGGCTGCTAGTATGTAATTTAAAGGGCTTAAATCTGATCCTCTCTAGTTCAGCTTCCCGAAATGATTTATCATCTGTGAGGCAGCCCAGAAAGCAGTGTCACAAGTGGTGACGTACAGCATCATCCTGAGGATTCTTGCCCATGCATTTCAAAAGCCGGTCCCATTTATGAGCAATGTCTCATCACTCAGTCCTGAAAAGACAGCACCTATCTTTGCAACCCATATAAGGGAAGCAGTTTGAAGACCACGTGAGAAGCAACAAGAAGCAAGCAGACAAGAATTACTGCAAAGCAGCATGAGAATAGTAAAGAACACTCAGCAGAAAACAAAACCATAAAGACGCTGCCAGAGCACAATCCACATACGCCAAAGGACAGCTCACAGACAACTAGAACGCAGATCCTGTCTCCTTCAAGCTTATTACAGATGATGCTGCACGAAGCACCTAAGTCCATTTGCATCAAAGGGTATCCTGCATCAGCATTTGGGCTGCCTATAGCAGACTCGTATCTGTCCAGCGTGAGGGTGCCAGCAACCTCCTGTGTGTCAGTGTACTGCTTCAGCTCTCTTTACTGGAGTACAAACACCAGTCCTGGCCAACTGTCGGTGAACCTACAAAGACTTATGAAAAAACAGCCACCAATCACATACCCAGAACAGATCCAAAAAATACAGGCTCCTGGCAAATTCACGTGGGTGCTGTCTGCTGTACACATTGTCGTGCCTATCAAAAGCCATATGACTGTCCACGAGTAGATTTTAATTTAGTTGGAAATCAGCACTTGCATTAACAGGTATCCCTGATGCCAAAAGATTTCAGTCATTGATGGATCTCAAGTGTCAAAGGTTAGAACCACTTCGTTTCCTCCAATGCTGCTACGCTCTTTGGATATATTGCCTGTCCTGCCAGAGCATGGAAAACCTGGAACTGCCCTAGAAACTATCTGTCCTGGGAAAAAACAAACGTTGCCAAAAATCAAGGAAAGGGTATTAATTTCTTCTTTCCAAGAATGGATGCCTGGGCTTGCCTCGGCCAAAAGGCAAGCAAGCGACAATAAAAGTCTTACTCATGGAATAAGAGAACAAAATAAATAATACAGGCTTTCCGCTAGTGCAGGAAAGAGCGCAGGCTGAGGCTGGGACTTGTAGAGGCAGCGTTTAATCCAGCTTGTGTCCTTTAGGGAGAAGATAAAACTTCCACAGACTACCATGGAAGATCAGTGAGAATGCCAAATGCTTCTGATGATCCAGGCTTGACTCTCCCTTTTGGGCAAGATATTTAACAGAAATAAAGATGACTGCATCAGCCCACACATCCCTGTCCCATGGAAATCACCGCCACAGCCTGGGTCTGAGCCCCGAAGGGCTGTGTTTATCTAGGAGTACTTATGGTTTCAACAGTTGTGCGTTTGTTAAAGAAAGGGGAACGGGCTTCTGGGGAAGGATTTCTATTTAAGCTGCAATGTCTTCATGCAGCAGGGACCAAGTGTTCTTTTTGAGTCATTAACTCAGCTGTTTTGCAATAAACTCTAGATAAGGAAACAGCCAAGAGCGACGCAGATTGCCAGAGAGGGGTGGGGTAGAGCAGAGGTCCCTGCTTCAGTTCCTGATGAAACCCTTCACTTTTCCTCCCCACAAGTAGATATCCACCTTGACAGCATAGGTCATCCATGAGCAGAAGCAGTCCCGGTACCACTGGAAACAAACTCAGAGAATAGGGTGATGGCATGCTTCTAGTGAGAGCCATCAAAGCCAAAGTCTATAAGGATTAGAGAAAGTCTCCTGGGGCCCAACTACGCGAGCACAGCCATCTCCACCATCTGCTGGCTCTCAGTGATAACATTGTGTGCCGAGGTTGGCAGGCAGTCCAGGTGAAGTCACAAGAGGAAAAGCTTCCCACCCCACGCAGCCTCAGCAGTCACATCCACAGTTCCTCGCCCACGTACTGCCCCTCGCCACGCTCCACCCAGCTAGCCCTCCTGCGCCACACAGGACGCGCTGCCCTGCCTGGCGTTTTCCCGCTGTGGTGAATGAAGTAAGGCTGGCTCACAAGTGGCCATTGTGTTTCCTAAGAAGTACTGTTACAGTAAGTACCTGCTCATACCAGCTGTGCACAAAGGCTCAGAGCCACTGCTGGTGCCCATTAATGTTGTGTGAACGTTAATCTGCGCCAGAACTCAGCTTTCCAGTGCCGTTCTAATGGTACGTTGCACCACCGATTCTTCCACAAGCTCATGGACTCTGCCAAAGTTTAAGTTGGTGGAGAATAAGGTAGTAAATGAAACAAAACCCAGGAATCATGGGACTATAGTTTGGGGTTTTTTGTTGTTTCTTTTTCTTGTGGAAAAAGAGACCATTGGTGGAGGGAGTCAAAAAACTCATTCTTGTTTGATGCAGAAATATGGGAGAATAACTGTTTGAGGTTTAAGGTTTGAAATATATGTCAAAGCCAAAGGCAATGGTATGCAAAGGAATGGCTTGGCAACACTGATAAATGACAATTACTATCTCTTATCACTGAGCACCTCAATGGGCACCAATAAAGCCTCATTTCTGGGGGGCTATCACTGCAGCATAATCCAATAAAAAAGCATTGTGAGTTCAGGTGAGAGGCTTGCATCTAGTTCATGCCTTCTTCTCCCAGCAAAAAAAAATGGTGCCTGGTTTCTCTCGCTGGGGACTCTGACTTCTCCCACCCTGTTACAACCAGGCAGACAGACCCATGGGTGCCACTACGGACGGTGGAACAATGCTCTGGGATAAGGGGCTGGCAGCAGGGTGAGGGTGGTGGCAGCTCCTCTTTGAAATGTTGATGCTCACCTCCACCATCCTTAGTGGTCTTTCGGTAGTGGAGGTGGCTGCCAATGTCATGGAGGGGGAACAGGATAGATGGCTACATAGGAAATAGGAATGAAAGGGGAGCAATTCTGCTTACTGGAGGAATAGCATTTGAAACAAAGCAGGAGGTTGATGTGGTTCGGCTGTTTGCAGTCTGTTTGTACAGGGCAGGGTGAAAAGGAGTTATGCCTTAGATTGAGAAGGGATGCTTTCTGCTCTTGCCCTGAGGTTCCAGCTCTCACTGCATAGCGGCCAACAGTGAGCCAGCCTCTGACTGTAATGCCAGCAAAAACTACTGTGATCATCTAGACCCACACCTTCAAAATACTTGGGTCAGAACAGTTGGCAGAAATCCTTCCCATCTCTGCAAGATGTCTACTTTCTGACAAGGTTCCAGCCACAATTTAAAAGCCTCCTGGGGAGGATCCTCCACAACTCTCAGTGAGTTTTTCTAGTGTTTAATTACAGAGAATGTTAAAAAAAAAAGTGGTTTTTCTCATACAACTTTTTTTTCCCAGTTTCGTATTCCACTTAATTTTATTACCCTTCAGTCACTAAACCACAGAAAGTTTGTTCCCCATGTTAAGTATATATAGACACTGAAAAAAAAAGTTAGCCTGTAGCTTTTCCTTTTCCCTTCAACTCTTCAAGCTCTTTCACTGGAAGGCACACTTCCAATTCTTTAACACCCTTGGGCATTGTCGCCGAAACCTCTCGCATCCAGGAACAACCAACAAAAGCTCTAAACAGAGTACATGGGAAGCGATTGTGTTGGTGCTAAATGACACATGTGCTCAGCCTCTCCTAGAGCTATTCATCTTGAAGTCATTTACCAAAAGCTGCGTGAGTTCCCCCAGCTACAGCATCATCCTGGAATTCTGTCGTCAGCCAGTGAGTTGCACCAGCCCCCACTTCGTCCCTTGTCACTGCTTCCCGAGACACACTTGCCAGCTGATAAGCACAGCCTGTATTCCTTAGTCTTTGACATGTCACTTACAGCAGCTAATGTTGTGCTTGGCCCCATCTTTGAGTGATCCAGAGTATTGCAGTAATGCTGTGGGGTTTGGGTTGTTTTTTTTTTCCACTAGCTTCCTGATTTTTGAGTCATTCCTACCGATCTATGACTATTTTGCTCTCTTTCAGATCATTAATAGCAAAGTTCAACAGTATACGGCCACAAAGGACCGACTTTACAATGCTAATTCCCCCCTTGCAATTTATACGTTTCCATCCATTTGGAGGACCAACACATGCCCTGTAAAGGTCTAATGTCTGCGTTGCAAGAAACAGCAACAACAAAAAACTCTAAAAGCATTACACCAGCACTGCCTGTTCCTGGCTCAGTGTACCTTTGTGTCATCTGACTGTAAGTCCTTTAATGTAATGTTACCACGTTTCTGTAGGGCTTACCACAAACGGGCCCTAACGACGAAACCGTGGCCTTGCTCTCTGGCTGGGACAAAAGCCAGCTTGCACACATGCCGAACTTCATCCTGTGTCTGAGGAGCTAGCCTCAACGTACACTAAAATACAGGCTTTCTGGTTTTGCAGGACTGGGCACCAGGAAGATGCAGAGCATGCAGCAGGAAAGATGAAACAGGAGGTTAGACGGCCAAAGCTTTGCTTTATATTGTGGTAAATACAAGCTTTTTCTCACATCTTCCTTTCAGTTGTTAAATACACAAATACGGGATTGCATTCCCATGCCTGATTGCCTCAAGGGCAGTACACAAATTGCAAATAAGTAAATATATGGATTCCCTGACTTCCAAGGGATTTTTGAAGATTAACTACTTAACCCCTAATTATACCCACACTGGCTGGCTAATGAATGAGGTGAGGCAACACCCTTGGCTGGCAAGATTCATGATAAAAAAAGATGGGTTATTCCATCTCAGGGAGGAGAAGGCTTATGGGTCTGGCATCTTACTCTGCAGATTTCCCATCTGGGACAGAGTCCCAGTAGTTTCTATCTACAGGAATGTCTGACCTTTTCTGTTTTATTGTAGGATCGCTGTTTGAGAAGGTATGAAATTCCATGACTTTGCTGAGTGTAAACACAGATCCTTCCTGGAGAGGCACTTTCCTCCACTGTCATAGCTGACTAATGTGAGAACAACCTGCTTTCTACAAAATTTCACTTTAGCTATGATAGATACTGGTTTCCTGCATCATCCAAGTCAGACCACACTCCAGAGGGGAAGCTAGCACACTCCAGGCTGTTCAGGTCTGGTGTTTCTGATTGGAAGAAAAGATCTGGTCATAAGGTGAAACTGTTGTCAGGGAACACCAGCTCATGCAACTCGCTACAAACTTTTAGTAACTTTCACTATAGTCTCTCGACTAGGACCAGGAAATAGAGTGCACTGTCTTACAAGCACTTCCAAGCATCGACACCCTGCATACTCCGCATCCCAAAGTATACCTGTGGCCCATGATGACAGACCCATGATGTTTTTTAATGCAAATAGCCCACCTGCCAAGAATGGCTTCAAAGACCCAAACCACAGTACCATTGCTTTCAAGCTAGCCAGAGAGGTGGGTCAACAACTACTGCATGCGGACCTTGCCCCACTGGGATCCACAAAGTAAAACAGCAAAGACGTTCTTTTGGTCACATCTTACTTTTGGGAATACAGACTTACTCAGAGATCTGATACAGAGGAATCAGAATATGCTAGAGTCACAGTAGTCCTCCCTTCCCCCACAGATAAAGCCAGGATAGTTTTCTAGGGGATAAATTCTGCTCTCATTAGAGAGAGCAGCAGGGCTTGGAGACCCATCATTTGTGTCCTTGCCCGCACAGAGGCCCTCTGCCTAGCTAGCTGAAAACGTACACTATTTATGGAGCGGATTCAATGGTTGTGACACCTCTTCAGTGTACAAAACACTATTAATACTTCTCTCATATTTCCATAATTATTTTCTTCCTCTTTTCATCTTCCTTCTTGGTTTTGACTCCTTCCCCTTTCTGTCTCCCTTTCTTCATCTTGACTGGGTTTTCACTTCTTCTTTACCCCACGACTCTTATCTTCAATACCACACCAGTAATACTGGGCACTCCTGTACCCCCCTGACTGGTGGGCTTCACCTCCCTCACAAAAGCATAACCCAGCAGTATTAGGCCTGTACAGAAAATCGGACATCTCCTGATTACTGCTATGTCATTATTGCTTCATATTGGAAAAGCCTGTTTATAGCCTGGAGCCTGCAAAGACTTGTGGAATTTGAAAGCCTCTCTCCTTCCATTTTGAGGGCAAGCAGCTGAAGAGACCAGGAATCCTGCCTCCCCTCACAAATATCTTGGCCTTCCAGATATCGATCTTACCTTTAGATCCCACAGCTCAGCAAATGTGCTATCATATATCCCAGTGTTTACCCAGCCTGTGCAATCTGATAGGCCACCTATATTGAAGGGGGTGATTAACGTCTAAGAACGGATGGGAGGTGACTTTCCACACAGCCATGATATATTTTGGGAAGGGCTAGGCAAAGTCAGAATGGCTTACTAAACTCTTTGATCATTTAAGCTTCTGGTTACCAAATAACCGCTAGTATCCTTTCAATAAATCCATTTATTCTTAGCTACATGAATCCCAATCCCCATTTCCACAACATTAGTATCTAATCCTAAACGACATTTTCTTCCAGCCACACTACCATCCCTCAGCAGTTCCAGTAACCCATTTTCCAAGCGCTCTCCTTTTCCTGATTTCCTGACACATCATGCATCTTGCTTGCAGTACCCTTCTCTCACCTTCCACAGCATCCCAATTACTTGACATGAGCAACCAGTAGACTACAGTTTGAAAACTGCTACTTCTAAGCCCCCCACACAAAAAAATTGTAAGTCATAGATTCCTCATAGCTTCTCTCATTCCCCTGTCAGTTGTTATGTTCACATCTGCTGCTGCTAACTAGCCTCATTTTTAGCAAACCACAGCAGGAGCTACACAAAAAAAAAAAATCTGGTAGAGTTATACCCCACCAGAAGTACTCTTCCACTTTCATTATCTCCATGTCCTGCTTTTTATTTTCTCTATTCCTTTTTTATTCTCCTCTCTTCTTTTTTTTTTTTTTTTGCTGGCATGGTAAACTTACGCTACATCTGCACCAAACATGAGCTGATTACTGCTGAGTGCAGGAGCAGCTCAACTAGTAGTTCACATCCCCTCATTGCTGCACACTGGACAAAGAGTGGAGTTGGCTGGTGCTGGATGCCTCAGAAGAGCACCAGCAAATACCAGCACCCTTAAGGGATGCCACACAGAATGTCCATGGGAAGACATTGACCGAAGGCATGACCTCAGGAGGACACGAATACCTCACACCTATCTGTAGCGTGGTATCCATCTCAAAACAGACAACCAAAGACAGCAAGGTGGTGAGCCCTAAGTACATAATACAGGGTTTTTTGGTCAGAAAGAACTGGAAAAGAAAAAAAAGAAAAGAAAATATGCCAGGTTATGTGGCCCAGTAGGCCACTAAATAGGCCATTTTACTAGAATGTGGGAAAAAAAAGAAGTCAAGTTCAACACTTTCTCCATTTGATCTCAAGTATCTTGGGCAAATGGCTCTGCCTTTCAGGCTGGAGCACATTTTACAATGAAATTCACTCAAATCTGACAAGGAAGCTCCTTTAAATTTAAAAAACAATAACCAGACAGCTGGATTAAGTGCTAATGTAAATCTTAGTCTTACATGAGGAGATTACCAGAGGACATAAAGGAAGTACAGTCCCACTTTTTACCACCATGACAGCTTAGCCTAACATTACATACACTGCATTTCATACGCTCTGCTGATCCACGGAGCAAGCTTCAACATCATAGCTACCTCAGTCTCTACAAACAGTAGATTTCAGAGGTGAGGGCTACTAGGTGCTGTTTCCCACCCTCCAAGAAACGAAGGAGGTTAAATCTGGTCATTCACCTTGTCTCGGACACTGGCCACAACACTTACCTTCTCCACCGGCTTTGCATTGTGCACCAGTTGATCTGGTGTGACTTCTCTGAAAACCTGTATGAGATCAGGCCCTGACAGAGAGATAGGCAGAGGGACAGCTTCCTTATGGATCCCAGTGGACTGAAGTAAGAATTAGGTATCAAGTTCCTCAGGCTGTTACCAAATGCAGACTTTAGGGACATCTCTTATAGATACCATAGACTTTTCAAGGTGAAGCGGCATCAGCAGTATAGGGAATATTAAGTATTGGTCTCAAGAGCTAATAGTGGGTGCCAAGTGGCACGCTGGTACACAAATATTGCAATATTCAGCTGCCTAACTCCTGCGTGGGTAGATAATCAGTATTCATTTCAAGAGGAATGAGATATTTGCTGTCTTCAAGGTGTTGTGCTCCTCATCCTGCCTAGTATGAACAGGGTTAAGGAAAAAAAAACGAAACGTTGAAGTGCAGGAAACGAAATTCTGAAGGCTTGGAAACAGGCATAAAGGTGAGCAAGCAGATGCAGAAAGTCAGTTAGTGATTGAACACCACTGGGGAAGATGGCAAGAGTGAGGAAAGAGCAGATAGACAGGAAATGAGGACATACAAAGTCCTCGTGGAGAGGCTGAAATCTCATAGAGAAGCTACAGGAGGAACATGAAGCTGAAGAAGGACAAGGGTAAGGCAGCAGGACCTGGGAGGCAGGAGGCTGGGGACTACAAGCAGTACAGCACTAACTAAGGACAACTGAGCTTTTCACTTAGCGTAGGCAAAAAGTCAGATTTTAGAGGAAAAACTGGTGAGATTTGACAGGTCCATATGCAAGACAGATCTTGGATACAGTTAAATGTGCAGTAATCTGGATGTCATTGTCAGGGAGAACAGCGGAAGTGCTGGGTGTGATGAAGAGAGGTGGTCTTGGGAAAAGGCCTGGGTTTCCCACACATCAAGTTCCAGATGTTGGTGGGGGATGATGGAAGACTAGAGAAGACGCTGGAACAAAGAGATGGTAGTACATGATATTGGACAGAAACAAGAGAGCAGAGAGGAAGGACAGTTCAAAAGTACAGGAAAGATCAAAGCTGGTGCAAAAAAAAAAAAAGGAAAGACTCCTGAAGGTGGTTGGGGCAACACTAGATATTCCTGTGAGAACAACTTTGGGATTATGATATTGAAAATAAACTTCAAGGTGTCCAAGCAAGTATTGGAGAGGAAGAATTTGGCAAAGATAATGTGAATACAGGGAATGCAGAAGGAGTTTGTTCCATTCTGCACGTTTGCAGCATGTGGAAGCGATTACAGCGATGATTACAAGAGTAGTGCTATGTAAGAGATACAGGATAATAACATTCAATGAATAAAACAGTAAAGTTGAGCTGTAGCCCAAGAAGAAAAAAATACACTAAGAGCTGCATAAGCCTATTTTCTGAATAAAATGGAAAAGTAAAACAGCAAGTCAAATGGAAAGTCTTCATTGATTTCACTGGAAGTTTCTGTTGTTACTGATAATTTCTTCTTCTAAAGAAGTCACTCATTTCGCCTTTCATCCTTTAAAGTAGTTGGACCAGTGAAGCTGAAATCAAATCTTCAGCCATGAAAAAAGTGAAGGACTTTGGCCCCAAGTTCTTTGATTAAAATCGTCAGAGTTTTTCTGCAGCAAGAAATTTTAGCATCATGACTTTTCTCTCCAATTCAGGAAGAAAGGCAGTAAGTCTAGGATTCTTTAAAAATAATAAAATAGCATTCGTAAACATCTACATTTCTCACTCAGAAGGAAAATTCTTCTTTCCAGCCAGTTCCATGACAGGTTTCATTGTTCGTCTCTAGTGGCAAGATACAATACACCAGTTTGGCACGAGTTACAGGTTCCAGAAATGACATACCTGCTCAGTAGTTGCTTATTGTTTTATAGTCAAGGGTCCTTAGCTCAAATCCATGAAGAGGACTCCCAAGTGTATCACTGCAAGTTGCTTGCCTGTAAAAAAATAAAATAAAATAAAAATGGCAAAAAAATTGCCATGGGCCTACAGGTAGCAGTTGCATGTTGAAAAAATAATACCCTCTTTTCGTGATACTTAAGATTTGTACAAGAACTACTTAGGTGCTTAATAGCCCAAGAGAGAAAAATAAGTTATTCCTGAAAAAAAAAATACAAAAGACAACAAACCCTCCCTGTGCATTCCTTCCCATTGTCACAACTCTATTGTTTGTAGCTCTGGCTACTAACACCCTGCAATCACTTCAGATGGCTTACATTTCCAACTCCACTAGGTACTGAAATGTCACAGCTATCCCAACTTCTGCAAGCCCCTCTGCTAACACCAAATTCACGTGCTGCCATGCCAGTCATATCGGCACACCTGGCGCTCCGTAAAGCTAGGAGATTACTCCGCCTTCGCCTTGTCCCAGGTTAGGGCCGTTTCTTTGTTACCTTGCTCTGGATCGGGGTCCCACGCCGGTCGCGGGCTGCAGGCGATTCAGCCTCCCATGCTCTGCAACGTTTTCTGCAGAGCTGCTCGGGAGATTACACCGGCGACGGCATTTTATCAGTGCTGCTACGAGGTGAGTGCAGACACGATAAGGAAGCGTTAAAAGTCAACGAGGTGCCATTGACAAGGACTGAGGCTGGGCTCGCGCTTCCCCACCGGCCATGTGTGTGCTGATGCTGTGCAGTCCAGTCGCCTTCTCACCAGCTGCTGCTTTGGCAGGCGGCACCTTTCACCCTCTCTTTTCGGTACTCGGCCTCCTGTCTAGCCAGCCAGCCCATCTCTGCTGGAAGCTGTCACAGCATCAGACCTGCAGGGAACAAATCTTTTCTTATGAAAACCCTCACGTTCACTAGGGAGGATTAAAGAGATTTTTTGTTGCTCAAACACGCTGATGGAGGCGTAGCCTGGTTGCTTCTGTTCCTCCCCATCGTTTCCTCCCAGAGAGGAGAGATCTGCTCCCTCAAGTGACTGCTCTCCCAGGCAAGTGTTCACACATGCTGCCTGAAGCAGAACAGAGCAGAGCCCCCAGCGGCATGCCTTCCTGGCATAAAGCCCATAGAGATTAGCCCTCTGCACAGGCAAGCCCCAAGGCCTAGAAAACCTGCTGTGACTAACAGCTTGATTAGGACCTAAGTCTTCTTCAATCTAGTTTTCAGGGGCAGGAAAAGAAGCTCATAAGAAATTTATTTCTTTTGTGCAACCACAGTCCCTGAGGTAGAACCTCACAAACAGCCAGTAGCCACATCACAAGGCAATACACACCCTTAGAGCCAAATTTTCCTGGCTCCATCCTTGCCATGGTGACTGTTAACTCCACATAGCAACAGCAAAGACAGCCTAAGTAGCCACAGCGTGATCAGAAGTTTTCAAAATGATCTGAAACTTGGGAATCTCTTCCCCAACTTACATAACAAGGATCCATACACGTACCAAGGACATCTAGGATGCTCCCATTGCCTGAACTACCGTAGCCAAGGCCCAGTGGCTCAGGCAACACTGCTCCGGAGAGCAATCAACTTGTCAGAGCACCACTAACAGGCTCTAACAGAGAACAAACACCACCGCCAAAACCACCCCCTGCCCTGAGCTAAAGGATTCCATTATATTCCCGTAGGGAAGGTGTGGCTGTCATAACTATTGCCTTTCCCAGTTGGTGCCAATGAAGTCCTTACCAGCAGCCTCAGCACAGAAGCCCAGGTCTGAAAGAAACTTTCAGTTCACCTCCAGAGAGGCCCTGCCTGTGCAAGGTTGAGATGCACCGAGCATTTAACCAGTCAAGTTGCATCTTGTTTACATTCAGAGAGAAGAGAAAGACTCTTCTTCTTGGTGTGTGCTTGCTGGAAAACACTTTTTGAGATAACCATGCTTTCTGTTTCCTAGTCTTCATAAAGATGCCAGGGGTCAGAAGAATCTCTCCCTATTCCTTGAAATTCAATAAAAAAAAAAAAACAAAAAACAAACACATCCCACCAATGCACCTTGCAAGCAGTAGGCAGCAGGGGCAGAGCCCCCTGCTTGCTCCTGGGAGAGCGAGCACGTAGGTTCTAGTGCCGAGAGCATCGTGCTGGGGCCAGGCTGGCCCACACCGTGCCGTACCATGCTTGTGTTAGCAGGCATCGCTTCCTGTGCTGTGCAAAACAGATCTGAGGC
This sequence comes from Baryphthengus martii, assembly GCA_013396935.1. NCBI lineage: Eukaryota > Metazoa > Chordata > Aves > Coraciiformes > Momotidae > Baryphthengus > Baryphthengus martii. The sequence continues at coordinate 37,056 of VWZK01011245.1, forward strand.
TCCCAGGAATATTGTTAAAAGGAGATATTTCTTTCCCAGAAGAAACAGATTCCTATTACAGGAACCTCGTCTAAGGCCACTTAACTATAGATGTTGCTCTGTTTGTATTTGCTCAGGGAGAAGAGGCTTTGACAGTATCTGTAATATCGGAAAGCAACAGTCACAGGTTATGTGCAGTAAAAGCCATACTCAAATACCCAGTAGATGCTATTTCAGCTTAATCTGAAATGATTTCTCCATTGTCTGTAATTTCTGTTTCTCCCTCCACCTCCATCCCTCAGGACAAAAGCTTTGTCAAAAGCAGGATTGTGCTTCTGCCAAGTACCGTGCTGGGAAACCTGAGGCGTTTGTCCTGCTTTGGATTCTTCTCTTTTACATTATTTTTTAAACAAACCCCTGCCCCCAGCCAGGGAAAAAATGCAGTCCCTGAACCACAAGGTGCCAGAGAATGATGGGTAACAGGGGCCTACAGAGGTAGGCAGGTATGTTGGTATACATGGGACAGATGGATATCATGGGGGCCTTCATGCCAGCACCATCTTGGTGGCTCTGAGCACCCACAGCTGCTGTAGCCTACAAGCAAGGGCAGTGTGGTCAACTGTCAGGTTCCCCAGGTGCCCTCTCTACAGGGGACAGACATGCTGGGCACTCTATCCTCCTTGTCTCCAGTCGTGAGCAGGCCTGCAGGAGTGAGTGGAGCATCCCTCTCCCTGAGATCTTGCCACCATCTGAGCTTCCTCCCTTCGCTGATGGTGCTCTGAGGCTCATGAAACAAGCCCTTGCTGGGCAAACTTTCTCCCTCCCTTTGCTGCTGAAAACACAGAATTCTAACAGAACTTCAGCACTCCTGGAAAGGAAAAGAAGAAGAAATCTGAGGGAAAAAAACCAAAATGATTTTTGAAAACACCTTCCTTCACCCAACATCCTCTGGTACAGTGGGCCCTGCAGCTGGGCAGGGTCTATCCCTCTCACCAGTTTTACAGATCTCAGCAGCGCTTGTGTGGTATCCCTCCTGAGGGAACCACCTTTGGCAGCCCCCAGCACACACGGCCCTGGGGCACAGCTGTCCTTGCCCTGGCTCCTGAGAGGCACCCTTGGCTCCTGATTCCTCTGTGTCACCATTCCTCCAGCCTTTTAGCCAGGGATTTTAGCCAGCATTTTAGCAAGCTCCTCAGGGACCTCACAAGTACCTCATGGATGGCCATTCAATGTCTGCTCCCAGCCTCGGGCAAGAGCATTAAGTTTGCCAGTCTGGCAGGCTTCCCCCCAGCATTTTCATAAGCCTTACCTTGTTTGAGCTTCAGCAAGTTCAGTTTGGGGTGAAGGGTAGGTCAGCTCTTATCTCACATCTACACGCATAAATGTAACCCTTACCGGTTCCCTTTCCAGCTCTGAGAGTTCCTGCCTGGCAGCGCCGTGAGGACCATGATTTCCCTCTCTGCTGAGGCCTTTTAGCAGGAGTCAAGCAGTGCCAAAGAGCCACAAAGATCTCCTAGGGACCCCCCAGCTTTGAGGAAAGTCCTGGGGGCATCTCTAACCTTTCTCCTCTGCAGCCTCTGACGCAGGGCTCATGGCTATGAGATGGAGCAGAGCCACAGCCCCCACTGGTAAAGGCTGATGAGAACAGTTCTTGGGTGATGCTCAGGGATCACAGGAGCTGAATCGAAACCTCCCCCCAAGCCTATGATATTTGCAGATTAAGGAAAGCCAACCTGGACCCCTTCTCATTCTGAAAAACATTTTAGTGCAGCTGAGGTGGATTCAAGAGCTTGAGCTACAGGATCTTGAAGTTTGTTTAAGCAAATATCACTTTTATCAATTTTCCAAATCTCTGTCCACACACAAAATGTCCTAGCGTCCTGCTCGGGCTCCAAACATTCATCTATGGAGAAATTTTCTGGGAGCCTCTGCCAGCATCCTTGCATTGACTTCTGACCATTTCAAGATCAATCACATTAATATGAGCCCATGTGTAAATGTAGGTGTGAAAGACTGCATTCTCCAAAGCCTTGCAGATGTACGTGACTTAGAGTCCTGCTCAGACCACCGCCGCCTCGTCCTAATGACAGCACATGACACTCACGCAGCCCAAAGCCCAAACTAGGAAATCGTATCTATATCCCTCACTGCTGAAGGCTACCACAGAAATGATGGGGGGCCGGTGGGAAGGGAACAGTGGAGCAGACAGAGACAGTTGGTCCCATGTGTTTTCTTTCCTTAAAGATAAAAACTTACCCCAGTCAAATGAAAAACCAGGAACAATGCAGGAATTTTAAAGAGGCCCAAGCTGCCACCTGACTCAGCGTCTAGGCAGGATATCGATTAGCAGGGCTATTCTTTATTCCTCTGCTATTGTTTAAGACTGGCCTCCCTCATGACAGCAACAGGCGTGGGAACACAGCAGCTTTGGTGTTAAAAAGCGCTTTTATCACTGAGCTGAGTAGAGGGGTCTCTGGGAACCAGAGATGGCGTGTCTGATAGTCAAGAAAAGCTATTCAAGCCGCAAGCCTTATTCTGAGATCTCTACGGCCCTGCTAACAATTCTGAAGCACACCAACACGATACAGCGCATCCCCAGGCCAGCATCTCTTGAGTTGTATTCAAGCTCCAGTGAGTGTATTCACCTTCGGTGAGAGGTGCAGAAAGAATGCATTTCTGCCTGCTGAAAATTATTTGGTCTTCCCTCAAACCTTAGGTGCTGCTGTGATACTTGTTCCTATAGACATACCCACCCTGGTTTTAAACAAGCCAGACTGGGTTCTGTAAGTGGTGTGGCACAGCACAGAGAACAGCCTCGCAGCCCACGTCCTTATCCCTCCCCTTGAGCAGGTTGTGCCAGCCAGGTTGGGCTCCAGCCCACAACAGCTACCACAAAAATGTCAGTAGGTGAAGGCATCTCCACCTTATTCAACAGACCCGAGCAGCTGTGGAGTGGCGAGCACCCGTTGCCACTTAAAACTCTCCAGGTGCCTACAGCCTATCAATAAGCCAACACAAATCCCTACCAAATGAACTGACAGACAGTTATACAGTTTCCTGGTAGCTCCAGGCAGGAATAAAGCAAAATCTTTGGTTTCTGGGTAATTTTTGATGCATTAAAAAGCAAAACACTCTCCAGTACTAGAACACATCTGATTTGACTGAGTAGGGGCCAAACAGTGACCGCCAATCAAGTTTTCAACCAGCCAAAATATTTCTGGTTTCCCTCAGGGCTGTAGAGCTGGCTCATGATTTTATATTCCCTGTAGGTTTGCTCTTCATTTGCAACAGAATCTCACATGTAACCACCTTACACAGACGTATGGAGGTCTTTGTCCTCACCTACCCTTAAGATAAAATGAATAAATAAATAAATAAAACCGAAAAAACTTCTTCAGGTACTGACTGAACAAACATCAACCTATTAATTTACTTCAAAGACACCCCAAATGAAAGCACACAGTGCATTAAGAGTGGACCTCCAGACACAGGTCATGCTTTCTGTAGACACTAGGTTCTAGCTTCTAGAAACACCCTGCAACATTGCTTCACACATCTATGTAAGAATACACAGTTTGGTAATAATGTCCACTAACGTTTTCTGCAGGCTTTCACGCTTCAGTTTCATTATTTCCATGCATTTTTCACCTTCCCAAAGTTTAAAAGCAGTCAGGACTCAGACAAGATTCCCCTTCTTCAGTCTGTGACAAGTGGACAACCAGGCTAAACACAGATGGTTTTAAATAAGCGATAGCCTCCCCACCCCGCCGTGCCAAAAACCATGTTGGCACATAAGGACGGTCTTTCAGAAGCGATGGACATGTTATCTCAGGACTGGTTATTTATACTGCCTCCGTGCCAGCTTGTACTCAGTGCGTAGCACAGAACAAGCCAAGCACCAGACAGGGAAGCTGAGGCCCACAGCCTGGCTTGCCTCTGCCCATACGTACACCATAATCACAACAGGCTGGAGGCACTTGGCTATGTGAAAAAAACCACTACTCTAGAACTAAGATGCACATCAATCCAGAGATTAAACAAAGCAGCTACTGCATCAGCTCACAAGCTTAGCAAAGATGTCAATTATGTCCTTATCCACATATCTGGGCAGTCAGAAGTTGAAGAATCCATCATCTTAGCCATTACTTCACCGTTCAAAAAACAATCCAGTAAATGCAGCAGGTTGCAATTTAAGGGACAGCTTCTCTCTCCTTGAGCTCAGTGGCACGGTTGTATTTTCGCTGCTTACTTCTCAGTGACATCCAATGACAGGGCAAGGGGCAACGGGTGCAAGCTGGAACATAGGAGGTTCCATGTTAAAATAAGGAAAAGCATTTTTACAGTTAGGGTGACAGAGCACTGGAACAGGCTGCTCAGAGAGGTTGTGGAATCTCCTTCTCTGGAGACATTCAAAACCCACCTGGACGCGCTCCTGTGTGACCTACTCTAGGTGATCCTGCTCGGGCAGAGGGGTAAGACTAGATGATTTTTCGAGGTCCCTTCCAACTCCTAACATTCTGTGATACTTTCTGACCTTCTTCCTTTTCCAAACCTAGCTTGCTCTTGGACAGTGAAGGTCCACCTATAACTCACAAGCTAAGAGGACCAAGGCACAGGTTCCCATATGATCCTGCTGTCATCAGTACTGTTGCATGGTCAGCATGCTCCCTAGCAATTTCTCTCCAGGCCAATGAAGCTCTCTCAGGATGCTTCAGGTGCTAGCTTGACGAATAATGGCTCCCACAAGGCAGGATAGACAAAAGCACCCTGTCTGGGGTCTGGGGAAGGGAGAGGAAGGCCAAATGGGCATAATCTGTGCCATGTCACTTGCTCTTAAGACCATCAGAGGAGTCTCTCATCAATATTCAGATATTATCTTTTCTCCCCATATTGATCAAACCTCAGAATCTCTGCCTGGAACAATAAGCTCCGTGTTTGGGCGATCACGTCTCTCTCGTCAGGGAGCTGGTCACAAGAACGCTTCCTACAAGTTTTTCTATGAGGAGTTAAGTTTACTCAGGAGCCTGGAGTACTCAAAGAACAATATGCTTCCTCTGCCAATGCAGCGGTTCATACTCCTCCCAGGAATTTCAACTGCTACCACTCTACTTTGTCTCCTGGCCGTTTTAGATTACTTCATCACATGAGCCCAGGCTACAACTCCCACAGGACTCCGGGCATGGTGTCTCACAGAGATGGCTCTTCAAGACTGCCTCAGAAATCCCCTGGCACGTGAAAAGAAAGATGTCAATCTACGAAGCACTTCACCAGTTGTTCCCTAACTGGAACTCAGAGGCAAGGGTAGTCTATGAGAAACCTCTAGACAAAGTATACTCTGCCAAGGGAGTCCAAATCATGGCACAATCTTCCAGAAGGAAAAAACAAATCCAGAATGCAGGTACCATTTTTTAGGAGTCTTTCTTGTTGAGAAAAGCCATCCGTGAAAATAAGTGTTGACACACTTTTCTAACCAGGAAAACCCAAGCAACCAAGCTGAAAAAGCTACTTACACGGATCTACACCTAGAAGAGCAAATATCTTGTATTCTGAAACACAGAAGACTGTTTGTCAGTAGCAACCTGACCTCCCAAATTAGGAAGGTTACTGATGCCGTAGGGCGTATGTGCCAAGATATAATATTACTCACCAGATACAAACGCAGGTAGATAGATACACTTGTGCTAGTTGTGAATTTGGTCACGTCCTTGTCCATAACCAGATCACTACTATATATTTGAAATATCATTTGTGCTACAATATGCTTTAGGTCATGTCTCCTTTTTTTTATTATTTTTTTTCTGAGTAGGACTAGCAAACTATTTCAATAATTTCATTCTTTTAACTTGCTCATGATCTGTAACAAAGCTTCCTCCTTAAACCAAGGTCACTTGGCCTCCTAAATAGTTTCATCTGAGGAATTTTTGAAAAATAAGATGAATAATTTCTCCTTTTACTACTTTTATTGATATGCTGAAGAAATTCTACACACTGATACGATTAACATGTATAGAAGCTGCTGCACTGACCTCAACCTGCTAGAGACCATCTGCTTCCAGCAACTTAAATAACGTTAATTCAGGTTGTAAGGGACCTCAGGAAGTTTGAACTCCTTGTTCTTTAACTTCATCAGCTGAGATCAGCCTTCCTTTTTGACGCCAGTTTCCCCAGCAGATGAATAAAGTTCATCTTTATTACCAGCACTAGACAGACTAGGGGTCTAGCCTGGATTGTGGCAAAGCTGAGGACTGGTATAGCTCAGAGGGCAGCCTGCTATCAGGCAGAGCAATTTGGAGGCTGCTCTATCTAATGTAAGAAGCCTCAAAGAATCCTAGAGCTCAGAGGGCTTTCAGATTGCTTAAGGTATGCAAGCGGTGGGTTTTCTCTGCTGTGTCCCCATTCTCCTTCATTGCAGCTTACAACACAGCCCAGAATGGATTTCTCCATATTAACCACACTTACTATGTCACCAGCTGTTCCAACAACTGGAAATGCTGCAGGGCACTTCTGACCCTCACCAGTTGGATTCAACAGCTTGGACAGGAGGTAACAACAGAAGACTAAAGGAAGCAGGAGGCCCAGACATTTCCAGCTTTGGAGTTCTCTGGCCATTCCCAAGGCCAGATAATATTAATGTTGGCATCACATTAAGTTTCTTCAGCTCCATCTTCTCTTTTATAGCTGAACCATCTCACAGCTTTGTTGAGCTTGGAGACAAAATGTAAGTTCCCATCCAGTTTAGCACCAAGCAGACTGTCTTCACAAAGCAGGCCAGAGACCACTCCACAGATCACCATTGACCCCTGCGTGGATTCCTGTAATGCTGGTCTATTTGCTTACACAGCTGCAGAGCACTATTTTGCATCACTTCAAGAGCTGAAAGATAATCTCTTGTCATTCCTGTGCTGGAGTTTCCACGTGGATCCACTTTGCAGAGTAGAAAATAATTATTTTTAATTATATGAAGTGGTTTCTTAAGGTATATTTTTAACGCAAGAATGATCACACAGTTCACAGTAGAGGAGGAAAAATGGAAAGGATTGCTCAGGTGGAAGGAAACTTGTGTCACTTGGATTGGAAAGAATTTGACTGGAAGCCCGGCTTAGCTTTGCTCAGACCTATCAGATAGGAATGGGAGAACTTCTCTCAAAGATTTTAGGATGGGGCTGTAGGGATTGCAAGAGAAAGAACCTCATGTGACCAGTATGAGCAGCCACAGGAGCTCAAGGAGAAACATTTAAGTCAGGTTTAGATTTACCCTGGATTTGTGGCGCTTGGGAAGTTCTCCACTTCTTAGGAATATTATGGCATTAAAGCACAAGCAACTACTCTCAAGGCAACATTCCTCATGTTTTGCAAACAATTTTGGAACAGCAAATCGGTGCACGTTTCTCAGCTTGGTAATTGTGATGTTGCCTCAGCATTTTTCTACCAGCATACTTTAAAGCCCTTCAGATTTTCTTCCCAAATGCAGTCATCCATCCTCCTCCAGCAAATCTCAGACCTCACTGATTATTACCAATAAAATTATCGATGTTAGAAATGCTTGTGCAGGAAGATGAGGCTATTTAAGAACATTTTACCAGATGTCAGTTGAGTGATACTGCATCATTGCATGCAGCACATCGCAAAACTTTCTTGCTGTGTTAAATTTTTACTTTCCCCGAGAGAGAAACGGTTCACCAAGCTGGCCTGAGAGGGAAGTGGGGAAAGAGTGTGGGAACAGCAAACAACATCAAGGCTTCCCATTTCCCCGTTCTCTGATTTCGTGAGCAATCCTGCGAGGCTTTTAACCTCTGCCATTCATGTTCTGAAGTGTTCTTTCAGTGGGCTCATCCTGTGGTGTCCCCAGTTTGGTGTCAACACTCCTAAACACTGAGAGCATTGTCAAAAAAATCGGTCTTGGGTTCCTCTTGGCCTGAAAGAACCAATTTACTTTTCTCCTTCAACAGGCATAGGATAATTTTAGGAAACCCCCACATCATACCATGTGGGTATCACATGGAAAAACCATCTATCCTACTAACGTACATTGCTTAGACATCTCTGTTTCTCACACAGACAGAAAGCCAAACCTATCATTCCCAAACACAAATCACCTATTATTTTAATAGCTATTTTTGTCATATCTCAACAGGGGTGTGGGGTAGTTTTTAAGAAAAAAAGAAAATACATACATTCAGTTTTCTCACCAAGAAGCCAAACTCTGTAATTGAGTACAGAACTGTAAGATTCATCTCAAACTCGGTAATTTTTTTAGCTACTTCAACTTCTTTCAGTCAAGTTTAAATAGCTCTTCCTTTTCCACTACTTTAAGGAAAACAATAAACATCAGCAAACAAACACAATCCTGTCTGACATCACTTACTGGTCAGATTTTATCAGTAGCTGATACGGGGGAACTTAGCACAGTGCAGCCCACTTTGATACCATGTCAGTCACCAAATCAGAGGGATAAAAACCAGCAACCCACAAATGAAAAATCTCGGTAGAGGCCAGCAATTTTGTGTATACTTTTCTGCTAGGCGTCCCCCAATCACACTTCATCTTTGCCTCCACTAATGTTAAAAACAAGAAGTTACAGTGTGCAAATGACCTAGTGAGAATGCAGTGCCTGGACTTATATGGAGCAGTCAGCAGAATTTAAATGAAATTTAAATGAAGAGAGAATTTAAATGACGTAAAATGGAAGCTAAGTGGAGAGAGCCCTACGTTAGGCCATTGGCGGGACATCAGTGCTCAGAGAATTTCCTAGCCTCCTCCCTACTCCTCATAGCTTTATATGTGAGCATTTCTTGTGGCCACCTGGAGAGCCAGCATGGCTCTCTGCATGGCCTCACTGGCTGCTTTGGAGAAGCCAGGGCACTCACTTCCTTGCCTTTGTGGCTGGAGGTGACTAACGCACACACCTGTTTCCTCTGCAGGCTGTCACCTCTTCTGGGCAGGGGGAACTGTTAGAAAAAGTCGAGCAGATGGCATTTTACCAGGAAACCCAGGTGTCCAGAAACACAATTAAGGAGCCTTGAATTGACCAAATCCTTCGCCCCTCCAGAAAGCAAAGCTGGATACAGACCTTTTCCAAGATTTCCTCTAACACTCAGGACACCAGGCTAACAAATACAGGTGCCTAATGCATCCCTGTTTACACAACCAGACAGAAAGTGCAGCGTGAAGGAGCAGGGCTGCCAGCTTCCCTTGCGCTGCTCGAGTCGACCTCGTGGCACACTTTGAAAAGGGAAATCCCTTGTAAGGCACCTTCCCTGCACGCTGCGCATCACAGCATTGCTGAGAGTTAGTCTAGCTGTGAGCTCTCGTCAACATAAGAGATATAATTTTATTCCGTTTGTGTGTGTGTGAGAGAGAGAAAAAAAAACAACCCACGCATGCTTCGCGCATAGATAGATATTTGGTCTTCTAATATAAAATGTACCCTTTTAATCTGCTTGGGCCAGCAGCGTCCTCCTGCCTCCTCCATTTGCTGTAATTCGCATTATTCACAGAAGGCTTCAGAATCCAGCCAACACACATCACAGAATTGGTGAGAAGAACCATTACTCTTAAGTTTGCGCAATTAATTAAGTTCTTAACTTTACCCAAGAGGTTATATCTTGAAATGCTTTCAGACCATCACAAAAGAGGACAAGTTGGCTGGGAGCAATAAGCACCATCTGAGAATCCTTCCGTAACTCAGGCTGTTTACTTTTCAGTTTCACTTGTAACCACCCAAGCACATGTCTCTCTTTCATCAAACCCTTTTACTCTTTCTTCCTTTGAAGCTGACTTCCAGGGGAAGCTCTAGAGATCCTGGCCTTCAGAGCAGATTCAAGTCCTGATCTCTTTTTGCCTTGTGGAGAATATATACAGGGGGCTGAAGTCCCTCTAGCCCACAGGAAAGCTAGCTCGCTTTATGGTGAGACGTGTGCCTCTGATTCTTTCCACACTGGCAATATTGCTTAAGCACCCTTTTTCTAAAGCCTCAGACTTTAGAGCCGGTAGATCTTGCAGCAGCACAGCTATCTTACCCCACCACGGAAGAGCACGTCCCAGGAACTGGGTGCTGGCACTAGCATCACATGGCAGCATGTCACAGCCTTCTAGGGTAAGAAGTCCTCCCAGCTAGTAACCTTCACCATCCCAGAAGTTTCTGAGCGACCATATTGCTTCCTGGTAGAAAAAAACAGGAGCTTTAGCAATCTGCAAGTTTTCCAGTGTATGGCATTTGTACACAGAAGGACTTTTACCCACACAAATGGCTCCAAGCCGTAACTATACCAAGCTACTCACATGACCAAGTCTTTGCAGGATCCCAGCCTCAGGGACTTCTGAGAGTCCAACATTCCGGAGCGACAGACAAAAAGACTTTCACAGCGCACATTGGGGGTCAAAACACTGCTTACTAGAACAAAGTACACATGAAGTGATACCAGTACAGAAGACACAGATTCCAAATAAGTGCAAATAAAATATTGCCCACTGCCAGAACACCACCACGTGATTTGCACGTGGAATCCCTTACAGCAGAGGCGATTGAGAAGTGTATTGACTAACTGCTGTCTGCCTTGGAATACCCCCAGCAAAGCTGTCCTGGCTGGCAACGGAGGGTGCTTAACTTCCAGGCTATTGAATCTCATTGAAATCAATGCAACTCAAGAATGTACTTGATATGAAGTAAACACCCACGGACTGTAATGAACTAGGATGCTGCACGGCTCTATGTGCTTCTTTCGCTGATTTGTTTACCTAGGAAGTATCTCAGAGGGACAGAAATTAGAGAAACCTTCTAAAAGCTGTAAGAATATCTTAAATAAATGCAAGATCGTTGCATTTGCATTAAATCTACGAAGTTTAAGATCCAGTTTCTTAGGTCCCTACAGAGATGATGCACTCACTTTGACTCTTTAATAAGCATTTAACCCGGCTAAATTAAAAGAAACACATAAACCAACATCTTCTACCACTTGCCAATACAAGATGTATTATTGCCCTAGGCCTCAGAGAAAACTGTAGCTTTGCATTCCCACTTTTAGTTAAGCTAATGAGGAGAAGAAGGAAGAGAATTTTTGAGGTGGGCTCTTCTTCCTTTCATCTGAAAAGTGGTTACTGAGTTGTTGAAAGGTTGTGTGCATAGCTCCGCAGGCTCAGTACCTCTCAGCACCCGACTTTCTAGAGACTACCACTGAATCATTGAAAGGAGAGGTGAGTTCTTCCTATATGCTCCCTGGAAGCAGGTTAGACACTCAGCTAGCAGACAGCCCTCCGAAAAAGGGATATAGCTTTGCATTAAGCAGAGTTTGTAAATGCTTCTCAACTACTTCTTTTATTCTTCTTTCCTTGCAAATGATGAAACTCCTTGGAAAGGCTCAGGCAGCATGGATACTTTCTGCTTGCGAGTCTAACAGTTTTGCTGTCCATTCTTCTCACTCGCCACATGCCAGTGTGTTTTCAGTGACTTAATGGCGCTGCTACTTTGGGGTAGCTGAATGGGGAAGCAGACTGCAGCTGCCTCTGAAGGATATAAATATTTTTTTTGCAGTTGGGGGGCTCCAGCAGTCCAACAGGATCAGGGACACCTGGGCTCTATTCCTGGCTCTTCTGCAGACCTGCTGTATTGTTTCGCTCCTTTCAGAAGCTCTAAGACCTTTCCCTGCCAAATGTGTAATCTTAGTTGTGAGGCTTCCATTTGAAAATTTGAGCCACAATAAGGAATTTGGGGTGATGGGGCTAGCCTATGAATGCAAGCCTGGGCATTCGTTTGATAACAAAATCCCACAAAAGCCATGGCACTGGGGAACACCACGAATGGCTCACAGGCCAATCTTACTTGCACCATTTACCATTTAGACGTCTGCTCCCTTCAGATATTATTTTATGGCTTCCCTTTGTTTTCACCAAGGCCTAAACAGGAATGAAATTGTGAGTCTTGTCGCTAGCCCTTTTAAATAAATAGCTCTGCCATTGCTCTAATAAGTTTGACAAGTTGGTCCCAGGCCCTGGGCAGGAAGCTAATAAACTTCAAGTTGCTTTTCTATTGTTTTCCTAAAACAATTTGACTTCCTTTCTGATAGCCTCAAATTCCTTCAATAAAAATAGAGTAGCTGGGAGCCAGAGGAAGAGCTGAACTTGAGCCAAGTTGCGCTTACAATGCCGCCTGCGTAAGATCACATTTTTATCCTGATCCACGAAGACTCTTTAAAAGAATAGCAGGCAGACAGCTGCCAGTGCATGTCAGGAACAGCTCGGGAGCTGGTCTCCCCCAGCATTGGTCCTCCAGGCTTGAGGGAATCTCCAGCCAGCGAGCCAGTGTCAGACCATAGCAGGAGACTGAGCTTCAGGGAGCTGACTGGGGCTTGCTTAGTCTGTCCAGAGTGTCCTCCCTCAGACACGGATCTCTTCTGGGAGCCGAATATTGATAGAGAGGTGGGCTCCAGCAAGACCAGAGGGCTGTGCTAAAGCTCACCCTTCAGGCAACTTCACCTGCTCCTCCCTCCACCTGTGCAGACTCAGCAAAAAGAGGTAAAGGTCTGTTCTTTCTTTTCTTTTCACTTTGGGATACATATATGTATACATGTATACACACATATGTTTTGGTAAAGCAGCTCTCTTCCAGCTGGAAATTTACAGCACAAAGCGAGTGTCTGGTGGCTAAGTAGATGAGGACTCCTTGCTTGAATATGACTCGCTGATCCTTCAGACAAATCCCTTATGCTCTCCATGGTTTGGTTCCTCCATCTGCAAAGCAAGGAGAGTGTTTATAGGAGCTGTAATTATGTTATCATTTGTAAAGCACTTCTGAACTACTCAGAGACGATGCAGAGTTGAGAAGTGGAAGCAGTAGCTGTGCGAGCGCCGTGCTTTATTTCCAGTAACGTAAAGCTGACAACAAAGCATTTACTTTGGGATAGATGATCATTTCTCCTTAGTGCGATAAAATCCTCTTTGAGTTTTTCTTGCTGAAAACTTCACTGGCAAATGAGACTGTCACACAGTCACATTTCACGCCTTGCTGTTTCTTTTTCCCTCTTTTTCTCTCTCTGCTAGTTTGGTACTCTGGGCTGGGAAGGGGAAAAGGTCCATCTATAATGGAATAATTTGGGGATTTTTTTTTATTAAATAAGGAACTGTGACTATAAGGCTGTTTCCCCTCACTCAGGGGCCCATCGTCGCATGCTACTCCTGTTCCCTTGGGCCAAGCCTGTCCTTGGGAATTTGCTTCCTGCTGGAGGATGCCTTCAAGCTTTCTCCAGAGGTCTAATGTATGAAAGAGAACTTTCCTCTCCCCTCCTTCTCTTTCAATCATATCCATGCACGGGGATTTTAGACAAAATGTTTCACCAGGAAGGCAGCAGCTATCGGTGCTTTAGAGAATGTACTAGAGGTGCCAGTCCAGCAAGAGATAATAGGAATAATCAGAGTTAGTGCAGTGCTGCAGCCAGGCATCAGAGATGAAATACCTATGAGAGGTTTTCTATCTCAGCCACTGTTGGGTGGTGCTTTTTTCTGAAATTTTCCGATGCAGTAAATCTATATGTTCCCCAAGCATGAAGTCGTCAATAATGGCAAGAAAGTACAAGACATTTTCCCTTCAGACAGTCTCTTGAAGTTCTAAAATCTCAGAAGAGCATCTACCCGCATTTGAAACAGCCTTCCAACAAAGCCAGATGCTTCAAGAACATCTGTTTTATGTGAAGAAGTTCTTTCATATGTGAGCTCTCATCTATACTAGTGCATATTTGCAGACCTCTATGCATTGTGCTAGCTTGCTCTTTTTGTTTGTTTAAATTCCTGACAGAGAATGAATCCTCCATTAAATATCCATGGGATCAATGCGGAAAAACTCATCACACAAAGTCTATTCAGGATTTACCTGGCTTCTGTGTGAAAGGTAGCAGCTCTGATAAGGCAATAAGGCAAGTACAGGAAATGGAATGAAAAAGGGACCTCTTGGCTTATCAGGTTCAATCTCTTTGAATAACAGGCAAGTACAAAACAAATGGCCTTTTCTAAACTTACTAAGCTCTGTCTTAAATCTCATTAGGTTTCCGCCCTCACTTGTGCTACTAGAATGCTGCTCCAGCACCTCCTTCCCTACTCTGTTGCTTAGAAACCTTCTGATTTCCAACAAATTCATTCACGGCCAATTTATACCTATTTATTCTTCTGCCACATTGTCCTTTAGCTTATGTTGCTCTCCTCTCTCCCTCTAGCATGCACTTTCCCAACCCCCAGTTCCTAAAAGTATTTATAGGCAGCAAATCTCTCCTCTCTTAACCTTTGTTCTGCCAGACTAAGTATAAGCTCCCTTACAGTATTCACCCTGCAGGCACATCACATCATGTGCTAATTAATTTGGGAAGCTGCACTAGCACGAAGTTCAGTGCAAAATAATTAACGCAGAAAAGCTCAAACTGGTACAGCATAGGTCAGCTCAAATCTCTCTCTGCAGTCACTTCTGTGACTGATAAGTAAACATACTCTCGGCCAAGAGACACCCTCTGTCCCTCTGATTACCCTGTTGCCTTTCTTTGCACCTGTTTCAGACGGAATATCTTTCTTGAATGCGGGTGAGCAACACTGCGCACACTATTCCGGGGGGGGAATCTCACATCTTCTTGGACAACATTAATCTCACTCGCTGCAACTGAAAATACTGTTACGTCCTGAAAGCTCGCTTGCCTTTGTCACCCCCACATAGCACTGCTGTTTCCTCCTCCTTTGGTGACCTTCATCCAGGACTTTCTCGGTTCTGCAACTGGGAACTCCCAATTGCTGAGAGATTCTTGTTACTCTCTGAGCAACAAGTTCCCAGTGTGTGACTTTGCACTCTCCCATTTAACCTCACCTCCATCACTGCAGTTGCAAAGAGCTTTCGGCTCTCCTAGTGCTGGAATCCACCTCTGCCCTAACAATACCTCCCAGCTTTGTTCTATCAGCAGATTTCATTATCATTTCTACTATCAGTGCCAAGGTAATTAACACAAATATTAAAAAAGATCAGTCCTAAGAGCAATCTTTGAGCAGCCTCACAGGTAACTTCCCTTCAACCTATTAGGGAAGCAGTGTCTCTATTCTGTCAGTTTCTTACCCGCTTGAGGATTTCTCTAATAATTCCTTTCATCTTCAGATGAATCTTCTCCACTAATCTGCTTCTTCTGGAACACTATATCACATGCCTTACTGAAGTCCACATAGATAAGGTCTTCTATGTTTCGTTTACCTAGAGGGTCAGGAATCTTACCCCAAGAGAGCTATTTACTTTTAATCAAAAGATGGTACATGATGTCCTGTTTGCCCCTTACCTCCTGGCTTTATTTCTACTTTCCTTCAAAACTCGTTCCACAGCATCACAAACTGCTGAGATCTGCAAGCTGCACATGGCAAGCTATCAGCTGTTCTCCTCATTCCCACTGTGTGTGGGAGCATTCTCTTCCACTTGCTCTCCTCACTCAAGTCATACAAGTTTTGCATAGCAGCCTCTTGGGGAAGGAAGGAAAAATCTTTCTTTCCAGCTTACCGGTGGGCAAAATAGCTACTTCTCTAGCTGTGGAGCCAGAGAAGCTGCTATGACACCTCTGTTTTCCCTTGAAGAGGGTGCAGTAGAGAAAGGACAACACATTGAAAGGCTGGGTGGGATACCCATGCAACATCTCTACTCACCTGTCTTTTGCCTCCCTCTCTGCTTTCACCCATTTCCTTTCTGTGCATCAAAATTCAAATAGTTGCCATTACCACCAAAAAAAAGAGCTCGTAACAGTTCCTTCACAAGCATGATGCAGGTACTGAACAGAAACCTTCTCCTCTCCCTCACTGATTCAACAGAACTAGACTGTATCTACTGAATTCAGAGACTGACTCTGTAGGAGAATGAGTATGCCACTCAGGAACAACACTGGAATAGGAAACAGAGCAGGGAGAATCAGACCTGATCACCCTGAGTGTATAGCCAAGTGTCAGCCATGCAGGGAGGGGATTATGTTTCAGACAGACAGCTCACTCACAGGACCTGTCTCTCTACAGCACGTGAGAAACACTTGACAAGCCTCAGCTAGCCTACCCCAAAGCCATCTGTGAGCTAGAGCTGTATTATTAACACCTTTTTTTTGGACATTTCTATGATTCTTGACAATTTCACTGGCATAACATCAACAGGACTTTACATAATAATGTTTTATGGAAACTACTCCAGAAAGATGAAAGAATAGAGTGATATTCTTCTTCCTGTGAAATCCCATCACAGGTATGCAACTGCCAGGCAAGAGAGGGAGAAACAACTCTAGAAACATTTCTATTTTCTTTGAACTCACAGAAGGCCTTTCAATAGTTAGAAATGAAGCAGCAAGTGAATATGGGTTTCCATACTGGGCATTTACTGAGCTGTTACGGGAATTTAGTGTGCACTGTATGTCCTGCACTAACCATCAGTGAGGATTCAGGAGTCACACTCATACCTTCAGAGTGAGAGAGGGGACAATGCCTACGAAGGTAGCCTCTGCACAGCACTGTCCCTGCATTGGCTGGCTTTCGATGTTGTGACTGAAGGGGACACTAAATTAGTGGGAGAACAATGCTTAGATGAGAAGAGTTGCCAGCTCTGTGTTTTACTCTCTTTTAGACTGTTTTTGCTTCGTGACCTACACTAGCTGCTGCATAGGGACCACTGGGCAATTATGTTCTGCATGGGAGATATCTAGCCTGGGAAGAAGTGATGGAGGGACACCCACCAAAGCTTGTGCACAGCAAGCCGGCCCCAGGGTACCAGAGTCTTCTGTGCAAATCTCAATCTCCTGACACTGGTTCTTTGAGACCAGCCTCTATCAAGGCCAGAAGGCATCTCTGACTCACCCTCCTCTCTGCGGCCTCATGTGCAGGAATCAGAGGCTCAACCTGTCACAAACACGAAATACAAGACCTTCAGATACTTGATGGGCCAAAAGTAGTTTTTAGAAAGGTCCAAATGCCTAAGAATCAGACTGAGTGTGTGTGGGGAGATGGCGGGCGGTGTGTCACCTGACAGGCAGGATATTCTCTATTTAACACTAAGGGGGCCTGTAAAATCCTCCTGGGAAGCATGACGTGCTCTCTGGGACAAGACTGCAGCTGTGCTGGACATATGATCCAAGTCAGCAGAGCAAGTCTTATGTTATTCAAAGAGGTGGAGGACCTTGCTCCACACAAATTCTGCTTTGGAAGTTTAAGCTTGAACGAGTCAGAAAAATGTTCTTCGCTGACGTCTTGCATGGAAAAAGCTTCCCAGAATCTGTGTGGTGTGACTGTGGGGCAACCCCGTCTCTTTTCGTTTAAGGAAGGCTTAGACCCTGGTATGTTATCTGAGGGAGGAGGTGCGAGGAACAGCGGTAGTGGCAACTGGAAGGGACAACAAGAAGCCGGCAGCGAGTGCATCCTGTCGGCGTGGAGAGGGTGGCATGGGGAGAGGCTGAGAATGGAGAGGGGGGAATGAGATCCATGGTGTTTAAAGGAAAAACAACAGGAAACTAGGTTTGAAAATAGAAAGATTAAACTGGAGGGGGTGAGAGAGACAAGAAAAGTAGGTGAAGAAAGAAGAGGGGGGCAAGGCAGAGAATCAGTGGGGAAGACAGAAAGTGACACAGAAAGGGGGTGGAGAGAAAGAGAGGAAGAGAGAACCATATTAAAGGAATAAAACCAAGCAACTGAGAAGAACAAGGAGTCCAACTCAACTACAGAAACGAAAAGTGCTAAAGAAGCAAGGAAAGGAGACAAGACCCTGGAAATCAGGTAAGTAACCATGAGGGGGAAATAACAGAAGGGCAGATCAAGCTGTTACATGCAAGGAGAAAACAGCGTGAGAGGAGAGAAGGACTTGGTGAGGCAGGAAAAGAAGGACGGCCAGAAATAACTTCAGAAATTTACTTTTTCTTTCAATTTTTCTCCAAAACATTTGCACTATAGCAAGATGGGCTTGGGACATTATAAAAATTAAAGTCATTTTCTCACCGGCACCCACAGAAACGAGGAGGAAGCCTCCCTGCAACGAACATGGATGCTGGTAGATTTCAGCGTACGGGAAAGCAGGACAGGAGTCCCAAGTATCCTCAGACAGAATAACGTGCAAATTGCAGTTTCTGTCAGATCCCGTTTCGGCGTGCTGTCAGGCTGCTCTGGGCAGGGTGGTGAAGGGAACTCTTACCTACGAGAGGCTCTCAGGGTGTAAACACTTTATCAAAAGTGTCTGCACGAACCGCCTATATTCCGAAGCGCGCAGGATGGTTTCAAAATATTGCGGTTTCTTTTCCTTGAGAGTATTGTGTCCTGGCTGGTCTGTGACACGGAGCCTGGGAACACAACTCGAACACAGAAAAGTGCCTTGCTCGTATCCCCCAGTCACCCGTACTGTGCGGGCTGTGTGGGGAATGCCTTTCTTCTCCAGCCCAGCAATGCCCTGGGCAGCCTCAGAAGCGAGGCACACAGACCTAGAGGGACAAACGTCCTCTCCCACTAGCAGCTGCTGCTTCTTTTTATTTGCCTTCCTAACTTTTTTCCCTATTTAGTACTTGGGATTATTATTCCAAGTTACATTTCCATAACTTAATACTTCTAGCATTGAGACGGCATGTTTCGAAGGATACCCGTATACACCCACCTGGAAAGAAGCAATGACGACGAGTGTAAAGGTTGCTTGCTAATTGCCATTTCTGATCTGAGGTGACTCCTTTGATTTCCTAAAGGGTCATATTACTGGCATTTTGTCATGTCTAATGAGCTTTGTGGCACTCTGATTTCAACAGCTCAGGTAAACTGAGGCAGTGCCTCTGTCCCTGAAGTACTATAAAAACCATCAGAGGATCGTATAAGTAGCATTTCTGGACAAACCTCAGCTAAAAAAATTACAGGCTGAATGAGCCTTGATTGTTGAACTCTTCCTCTATGCTAATAAACCCGTCAAAATACCTTAGTGAGGCAGTATGTGTGATGATAGTTTTTCCTTACTGCTGCCTATGTGATCCTCTCTTTAAGGCTAAAGGACTTAATTCATGTAATATATGTGTGCATGTGAGTGTGCAGCTAGGAGCGGGTTAAACTGTTATTCAGAAGCCTCACAGTATTCAGTATTTGCACCAGAGACCAAACAATTCTGCATTTGTTGGTCTTTTCAAAATCTACTCTGCGAAGAGCGCAGAAGATTTCTAACTTTCTTTCCCCTTTCCTTGGGAGCAGAACAGTACTTTTGGAGAATTCCTGAGGCTTCGTGGTTTAAAATACTCATCAGGCTCTGGTCGCTTGGGAACTATGTTAAGTATTCCTGCTACTATAACTATTTGGGGTTGTTGGTTTTTTTCCACTCAACAGTATATATTATCACAATATTTTATTATTATGGGCTATCACATGACAAATTTAAACCTTGCCAGAAAATACAGAACTTCATACCGTAGTCTCTCTTCTCTTTTTGACCTTCAGAGAGATTTCACACATTCTGCACGTTTGCCCTTGTTTTCCGACTTATCTCGCAGCATTGAAAATAGATGAGAAGGAATGAGTAATTCAGCACTATACCATGTCATTAGGGAGCACATTTCAGAGACCGCTCCACACCTCGGGTGCTGTTGTATGAGGCACGAGGACAGAGGCTTAAAATTAGAAATAGTTCCCAGGAGGCACCAGAGAAGTTTCAATCTTTGGGCTAAGAACTCATAGAGGAAAAAAATCCACACAATTTTTTGGCTATTGATAAGCCGCAGAGAAATCTCTATAAACAATACTCTAGCACATCAGCCCTCTCCTTAAACAAAGAAATATTCCTGCCACACAGTAAGTAATGAGCACAGAGATGCACACTTCTAAGTCTCTCTAGTGTATCTTTAAAGAGGGGTCAGTGGTTTTGAACGTAAGAACGAAGGGGTTTACACTTACATTTCCATCATTCTTCATTATCTTTGTCATTACGGACATACCTTAAGAATGGCTGAGAATTTCCATTTTGAGAAAAGCTGACAGATGACTTGGTCACGGCGCAGGGTCGCTTGGGAAGTGAGGCAGTCTGGCGAGGGTGACTGCTGTGGAGCCCCAGGGTCTTCAGCTGCATTCAAATGTCTGGTGGTGAAGAAGTAAAGGAACAGTGGGATGGGAGAAAAAGCATGTCTGGTTTAAAATCAGATAAAACTATCCAAGGGGACTACAGTTAATTCTTGCTATTTACTCCAATTTCCTCTGTCATGATCGGGCAAACTACCTAAGCCACTTTTCTTCACAAATGGCCCCTCAGTGGTGTCTCTCATCTTCTGAACGTCTGACTTTTAGATATGGTCCAACTGGTGGAAGTGATAAACTCTCCCGCTCCAGCGTTAACTAGACAGAGCTCTGCTTTGGACATACATTATATGGTGTTAAGTACACTGAAAAACCCCAGATTAGCAACATCTCTAAAGAGCTTCCAAAATTAATGAACATTTTTTATCTTAATCTCTCACTGCCTTAGTTTCTCAGCTGTGAAGCTGATTTAATACCATCTCCTCACCTCCGGGTGGTAATGAAATAAGTAAATTAATAATTGTGAAGCAATCAGATACTTTTGTGATGCAAGCCATAGGAAAACCCACGAGGAAACTAATAATTCTGTCTTTAGAACTGGACTTGAATAATGTACAGTAAATGAGGTACAGGCCACCCACTGAACAATGAGGAGAAAACAAAACATTGAATAGCTGCTGTTCAAGAAAGCCCCAGCCAGGCTGGCACAGAGTGAGACAGGCATCCTGTGCAAAGAATGAGGTGACAATGTGAGGATGTGGTTAAAGACTCATAGCTATGAGGCACAGGCACAAAGAGATTGAATTAAGATTACTGAGAACAGTAACTCTAGCATTTCCTAACTCCCTGCTGCTGGGTTTTGCAAATTTAATAGTGGTTGGTTTTAAAGCAGGGAGGGGGAGAGGGAATGTGCATATATATGTACGTACACTGAGTGTACAAAATAATCCCTTCACAAGTTATAGCCAGATTTTGCTGTGAATGAGAAATTAGATACTTGAGGCAAGGATAAAGCCATGAGGCTGGAGTGCGAAGAGAATCCTATGGATTTTTTGAAAGGAAGAAGAAATGAGATTTGACAAGGTCGTACAAAGTGGGAAGTAGATAGTTAGCCAAAAGCTTCAGCAATCTGGGTGCTGTAGAGAGTTAAGTGGTCAAAACAGCCAAAAAGCCGAGGCCAGGCTCGGCAGGGAGAGCCTGACTGTAAGAGAGCAATGAGGAAGTGACAGGCAGGAAGACACTGGCAGCGGAGGAGGGAAGAAGGGATGGGAAAAGTCTGAATGAGTCTCCTTCTTCAGTATGTTTGATTTCAACACTATTACAAGCTGCATCTCATACAGTCTATGAACCTGCCTAAAATCACACGGATGGGGGTTTTTCTGCTATATTATTGGGCCCAGCGTGGTGCCTGCCATCACCTCCACATCTCCTCGTATCAGCCAGCCTCCTCTGCTAGCTAAGCAATGCTTAAGATCGGTTTCTCTCAGTAATGCTCAGGAACTACTTTGCTACAGAAGTCCTCAAATTTCTTAGCATGTGTCTGTTTTCCTGAGCTCCCTCTGCCCTGTTTGGCTGCCCTCTCTCCTGTAGACATCATCGCCCAGTTTAGCATCAGCTAACAAATTCATATAAATTAGCTTCTCCCTGGAAAGATTAAAAAAATCTGTAAAAAGCACAAAGCTCTGTAATCCTGAACTGGATGCTTTTCATCCTGTTAGTTAAGGAGTAAACTGAGTAATATTCATTAGCTTCTTTGCAGCATTTACAACAGAGAGAGAACTGATTTTTTTTTTTTTAGCAAAAAGCACCCTTCATTTAGCTTATCCCAAGTCCAGTGTTGTTGGGCTCTCTAAGGACCCGTGTTTCTCTAAGGCACAGAGATAATCCCAAGAGAATTAGAGAGTGCTCCCTGCATGCAAAATGTAAGCCTGGATACCACTATCGTGTCCCTACTTGATGCAGGCCTTTCAAAGACAGTAGGAAAAATTCATTGCTTAACTTGACTCATTTAAGGTCTTTTTGGTTCTTGGTCAACTGCTTCTACAGTAGGCAGAGCATGGCCCTAATGTCTGGATATATGAAAGCACAATTTGACCCTGGTTGAGGAGGGGGAAAAAATAGTATTAGATGGCCTGGATAGACAAATAATAAAAAAATCAGCTAACTGGGAGTCTGCAGCTTCCACCATCACTTCAGATGAAAATATTCCACATAATACTGTCATCTGTGTGTGTAACACATTCCTGATGTACACACTTGGAGGTGTTGAGTGATTTTCCCCTCTGTCTTTGTGCCTGTGTGCGTCAGGGTGGGGGTGTGTTCAGGAGGTGACAGGTCATTCAACTCCCTTATCTTCTCAACCACTCTCTTTTTTTGTGAACTTTGAGATTTCCCACATTTGGAGAGGAGAGGGAAAGCATACCTCCTGAAGGAATAACAAACTGTCTGCAACAGCAAGTAGGGCCAGTGGTTTGGATACCAGTATGACCCTTCCAAAAATTGCACTGAACTCAGGAGGAGCAGAGAGATGAGAAACATTGGATGTCTGTCTTCTAGGACAGGAGCTGTTAACACAGAGCTCTGCCTCTCCCGTAATTTTTGAGCACTGGAGTCAAAAGTCACTTTCCCTGATACAGCACAGAGTTAGGAATCCAAGGAACTAGAAAGGAACCTATGCAAACATATCAGACTTGGGGGATTTTTAAGAAAGCATAAAGAAGTACAAATCTATCTAGTCCAGATCTGTGTGCAGACCAGAATTACAAATTTGGCTAGAAAACTGGTGTATTTCGGGCAGAAACTTCTCATAAGCACGTGTATGCACAGATGAAGCCAGAGGGATGGTGCTTGGACAGCAATGCCTAACGAGTCCCTGCTTGTCTATTGTCTACACGTAGGAAGGAGCCAATGTCAGTAAACAGTGAACAAAAAGATACATGCTGAGGTGGGCTTTAGCATTCATCTGTGTCGCAAAGCTCTGAAAAGCCTCTGGAATTCAAAGCATCACATCCCTGCTGGGCAGTGCATTTCTAACTTTATTCATCTTCTAATGTTCTAAGCCGCGTGCCCCCAAAATGCTTCCTGACCGGGTCCTGGCAACGAAAGAGCACTGTATACATACACTGAAAAGGGTGCTTCTTCCTTTTGGGTACTTATCACGGCTGCAGGCTCTGCCAGCAATGACAAGATGTTCATCTCTTAGCAAAACACCACCAAAAAAAAAAAAAGAAAAGGAAAATGGAAAAAAAAATAAAAATGAGAACCTCTGCCAAGAGGTTCTGCCGAGTGCACCTGCTGTAAAAGGGTAGCACGAGAGGGATTTCTTTCAGGTGAGCAAGACAACACCATTCCAGGGCACAGGAGAGAAGGGCTGTGGTCTGTAGACACAGTGTTGTGTCACTATCAGCAAGCCTAAGAGGTGACAAAAAGGACAGAGGCTTGCAAGTCACAACCCCTGAGCTCTGTCCCCAGGCTGCCACTGAACACAGTGACCTTGAACAAGCAGCTTGCCCTTTTTGTACCCCAGCGATCAGCATCTGCAACATAAAGATGACAGCATCTGCACTGCACGGGATACTGTGAGGCCAGACTAGCGGGGCTTGAGATTCTTAAGTGAAGATCCCGCTGTATAGCAAAGCCGCATTAACCTCCAACGCGAGCTCAAAGTGTCCTTCCCAATGTCTACAGGTGTGACCAGTGCAGGGACCACTCAGGTCTGATTGCAGTCTGACAATTGTCAATATAGAGGAAAAAGATTTCTGCCTGCATATCCCTCCACTACCTAGCTATCTGTTGTGCCACACGCTGGTCTGAGGTGACAGAGCTGGAGGAAGGAAGGCCACAAGCAATTCCCAGGCACCAACCAAACCACAGCCGGCCTGGATGCTCCTCCACTGCACAGGGCTGTCCCTTCTCATGTGCTCAGCACCTAAAGCAGACAACTGCCTCCCCATTTGGGAACTCAGAGGGGATGCAGTTGTCGCATGGACTGCGCACACAGCCCCGTGCCTGATGTGTGAGTCTCTTCAAAATCTCAGCCTCTCAGTTTGTTGAGTCATCTGATTAACTATCAGATCTACATACACTTGTATAAAACTGGGCAAAACACACACGCAGATCGGGCAAAAATACACTGGCTTTGACTTTGTTACTTTTCCCCTTGCTGGGAATTGCGCTTCCCCCACACAAAGAAGCCTTCCTTGGAAAGCCTCTCCACGCACCCCAGGGACCTGCCAAGGGGAAGAGGTGAGCCCAGCGAGGGAGAGCAGAAACAGCGTTATAATCAGGCACTCCACTTTATTTTAGAAACATCCTGCAGAAATAGCAACCTCCTGTCACCTTCCTTGTGGGAAAAGTTAGTGTGAAGTGTCGAGCTCAGCTATTTATATCGTTTCTGATAGTCTTGCCTGTCTTCTAAAGAGGGGAAAACTTTCTTCCTAATGACCCCCAGGGAAATAAACTCATATAAAGAAGATGATAATACCAGAACAGCCGTAGCTGTGAACTTCCTAGCTGTTCCTCAAAGCTCTGGCTAGTCCGATGAGAACGAGCACATAAGCCAGAGCAAGCAGCAGTGAAGCAAAATGTTCACCTGTCCTTCAGGGCACACGGCATCACCAAGAGGATGGGAAAAGCTGTTCCGAGAGCAATGGACGCTTCCCCTCCCACAGAAAAAGATAGCACAAAAAAGGAATGGCAGAGAACAACCCCTGGCTGGCGAGTCAGCCTGGCACACTAGCAGGTACTGTCCACGCTGCGGTATTTTTATCATGGAATTTGGCAGTCACAAGGCAGCCCAGAGCTGAGTTGACTCCGCGTCTGGCTTGCGCTGTGATATTCGGTTTTCCCCAGCTTTAGTAGCGTTCCAGGTGATGATTAAGCCAGGACGATCATGTCACTGGGTTTGTGCCAGGCTGCACTGGTCTCTGTCACATACGCGTGCCCCAGTGCCAAGATCCCATGACTGTGCACGGCTCCTTTGTTGATCCAGCAGAAGGTTGGCAGCCAAAAGCACGGCCGGCAAGTGGCACAGCCCACAACTCTGCATGAATATGCACGACTCTGCTGTCAAGACAGTCTTCTATCAGGTGCTGAGACCCTGCAAAGATACCTAGAGGTGTCTTTTGCTGAGTCACACCAGAGTGAGGCAAGATTTGTCCGATTGAGTCCAAACTAGGAATATAAAAAGCCACAGATGCTCACACACTGAGAGGTCAAAGCATGTGAGGACAACAGTAGTCTGGGAATGAGGAAAGGAAACTATATGGAAAATTCCCAAGAATAGTAAAGCCCTGAGAAGAGTGTCTAGGTCAGAGGCAGTCCTGCATAGCCAGGAAAAGCTGTCAGGAGGTGACAACGATCCTTCTTTGCTTGCTGCAGCAAAGAGCTGGATGTTCTCCTCTGTTGCTCTAGAAGGCCCTTGGTCTGGCATTGCGAGAATAGCTCACTAATAGCTAAAAACCACCTAAGCCAAAAAACCCACTGTTCTATGGAAGAAACTCTTTCTCTTCGTTTCTAAAACTCATCCTCCTATTCCCACCTAACCCCCTTGCAGCAGCCACCTCAGCTCTCTATGGAGCTGTAGCAGGATGGTCACAAGGACAGGCCCTCCTTTAAACAGGCTGTGCAGGGGAGCCATCAGCAGAGAAAGGCAGAGGAACTGGCCCTATTATCTAACCAAACCTTCAGAGCTGGCAGTCTTGGATCCTTCTGATCTACATCCTCTTGGAAAATTCTGTGTGTGTGTGTAGCAGGTGAATGACTATCATTTTCTTATCCATTAATATTTTTTATTTCTGGACTCGCACTTAAGTTTGCTTTACTTTGTGTTCTGTAGGCATTGTTTTTTACAATTTGCAAGAGTCTAGGTTTAGTAGCCTTCCCTAGGGAAAACAAGCCATGGTAACACTCCAAACTACTTGCATAAGGTAGAACTGATGGGAAGAGGTGCTCAGTTGGTGACTGCATATGCCCATGGCAGGAAGGAAAACTCAGCTCTGGCACAGCCAGGGAGAACTGTGTTCATTTTTACCCTAACAAGCAAGATGAGTCAAGGAAAGGCAGCTGTCAACTAACAACAGCAGGAGCAACCGGGACATTCTGCAAAAAACATACGCTTACCTGAAAAAAAATGAGGACATTCACCATTGTTCATGCTGTCTTGGAAGAGAAATTCCACACGTGCAGTTGTGCTACAGCATATTGACGTTGGACACACCTGTACATTGAACTGTAGGTAGCTGTTTGCCTTCTCTGTATTCTGGGGAAAAAAAATAATTAAACCCCCTGATTTCAGTGCACCAATCTGTAAATATTTCCCATCACTGATTTATCTTCCTGTATTTAACTCCCTGGTGCTCACAGAATGAAGCCATATGCTAACTTCTCCAGAATGCAGTAACTGCACAAAACCCATTTCAAACGGTAAGACAGATCCACACATTCACCACATTTTACCAGTGCAGCCAAGAGGAGTCAGAAAAACCAGCTGATTTTCTGTGGTACTGCTTCTCCAGCTCTGGGCTGGCAGCAGATGAAAGCTTCTGCCTACGCCAAGCAGTCACCAGGATCTACATCAGCACAGTCGCAGCATGCCTGCCAAAGCAGGAAAGAGCCAAACCCCATCCTTTGCTTCCTGGTATGCCCCTTCTCCCTCCTCACACAGCTTCCAACAGGTGGTGGGGCAGCAAGTGGCCACCTCCCTGTCTCCTTACCTGGGTAATCCTCACTTTTCCACAGGGCAACCCTCAGCACCACCAGTTGAAGGATTCAGCTTTTGATCTTTGTCCCATCCATCCTCGCAGATGGACACTGCACACAAACAAGTGACAGCATAAATCATCGTGTGCGCTGCTACATCGGATTATGTCACTCACATAACTAGAGGAGGAGATATTGTTCCCTCAAGTATGTATCTCTGCTCTCCAGCTTTTGCTCACAGGAAATCTACACGATATTGCCGCAGTAAATTTTCTGCTTTTAACAGTGTCTACTCTCCACAGACCTTCTTTGCACAGTAAAGATAATTGGCTCTTAAAGACAAGACGAGGGACAATAAAGAAGGAGAGTTAACAATTTGGACCCTATGGCTTTGGGATTTACCTTGTTTAGGGCTTTTAATATTTCATGATGATGATTATTAAGTTTTTCATTTATTTGTTAAAAGGATCTTTTCAAAAAGAGTGACTGTGAGAGAATATTATCTCCAAGGTAATACGGCAGGCTTTATAGCACCTAGTCTTTAACTTAGGCACAAGGGACAGCTTTGCAGTGCCCTGGGAAGGTAAGTACAACCGGATCAAATGGTTGCTCAAGCACTTCCACACAGCCCCACAAAAGATGGATTAAACTCATCGTTCTCTTTATCTGTGAGGTTAAGTGACTTGCCCAAAACCGGTCAGTCAGAGTCAGAAACAAAACTGAGGCAGGCACTCACACATCTTGGCTTTACAATCTTACTACCAGCCCACCAAACCTTTCCTCTCATCAGATCACCTACCAAACAGCACTTCCCAGGAGCTGCTTGTCCTTGGGAGGCATTTCGAAGGAGGCTTTTTCTTTGTTTATTTCATTTGAACTGTGAATTTTGTCTCAGATCTTAAGAAAAGAGGAAGGAGCAAGATCCACTATTTGGATTTTGCAGCAGTTTCCTCTCAGAAAGGTGTGACAGGACGGCAGTAGATTAGTTTTACCAGACTGGCCCAGCTCACCAAAGTCTTTGCACTCCCCAAACCATTTGCAATTTGTAAATGAAACACTTGCAACTATCAACACTACAAAACCAAAGCAAAACCTATGGGCAAGAGGCAGGTGGGCAACAGGAAGGTTTTCCCTGCATTTCTTTCAGGGTGGCATCGAGCTCAGAAATGAAGCCCAGAGCTGCAAGCTCCAGGTGTCAGTGCAGGGATTATACAAGGCCGACGCACAAAAGCGCCAAGGGACTGCTCAGACCAAGTTGTAAACTCCAGTCTTATCTCCAGGGGATCGGCCCATTAAGGATTCCCCGGAGTGCAGTTTGCAGACAGATGAAGGCTACTTTAAATACGTGGTCCACGGCCGATGCAATATGCAGGCCACAGGGAAAGGACTTTCTGAATCAAGAATAAATCTGGTTCACTCTCCAAGTTTTGGCAGCCTGTTTAACAGGTTGTAGTTGGGTTATGCAAAAAAAAGATCAGCTTTAGTTTCAGTAGCTGGATGAAGAAAAAAATCAACATAACAAAACACATTGTTTTCAGTGGATGTGAATCAAAGTTTTAAGCAAACCAGACCTCATTCATTTCAGGTCAAATGAAAATATTTCCTTTGACACAAACCAAATCACTTCACTCCCCGCATTCCCGATTAGGCATTTCCTTACCCTTCTCAGAACCACTCTTCTATTTTCTTCCACAGAGGCCGTGTCCAATTCTCCCTCCAAGACTTCTCACTCCTCCTGGTGAGCAGAAATGGGGGACTGGAGTTTCCTGGGAGAGTTCCTCGAGGAGGTTCACAAACACTCCACAGTGGTGGGGAAAGTGTGGTTGACTGTGCTCTTCATCTTCCGGATGCTGGTGCTGGGTACAGCTGCCGAGTCCTCCTGGGGGGACGAGCAATCTGACTTCATGTGCGACACCCAGCAGCCTGGCTGTGAGAACGTCTGCTACGACAAGGCTTTCCCCATCTCCCACGTCCGATTTTGGGTCCTCCAGATCATCTTTGTCTCGACTCCATCTCTGGTGTACATGGGCCATGCGATGCACACGGTGCGCATGGAGGAGAAGAGGAAGATGAAGGAGGCAGAAATAGAGGCCCGGGAGATGAAAAACGGTGGTGACACATACTACCAGCAGAAGTGTCCCGTGGCAGAGAAGGCTGAGCTGTCTTGCTGGGATGAATCCGGAGGCAAAATCATACTCAGAGGCAGTCTGCTGAACACCTACGTCTACAGCATTTTGATTCGCACTGCCATGGAAGTGGCGTTCATTGTGGGACAGTACATCTTGTACGGGATCTTCCTGGAGACCCTGTATATCTGCCAGCGGGCACCTTGCCCCCACCCTGTCAACTGCTACGTTTCCCGTCCCACAGAGAAGAACGTGTTCATCGTCTTCATGCTGGCCGTGGCAGTGCTCTCCCTTTTCCTCAGTCTGGCCGAGTTGTACCACTTGGGCTGGAAGAAAGCCAAAGAGAGGTGCTCCCGGTCTTACAAACCCAGCCCCAGCACAGCCTCTGGCAGATTGGAGTCCGCCCCTCAAGCAGAAAGGGCCCAGATGTACACCCCTCCACCAGATTTTAACCAGTGCTTGTCAAGTCCCAACGGGAAGTTCATTAGCTCCTTCAGCAACAAGACGGCCTCCCAGCAGAACACCGCCAACTTTGCCACTGAGAGGGTCCACGGCCAGGAGGATGTCACTGGTGAAGGGCCCTTCATTAAGTCCAGCTATGTGGAGAGTCCGGAGGTGGTCAATGAATGTGGAGCACCTGTCTTCCCTGAGAATTACTTCAATGAGAAGCGCCGGTTCAGCAAGACCAGCCGTGCCAGCAGCAAGGCAAGGTCGGACGATTTGTCTGTGTGACCTGTCTCCAAGAGGGAAGAGGAGGAGCAGTCTCAGCAATTAGTAAAACCTTTGCAAAGTGGACTCCAGACTCTTGCCGCTAACCTCTCTCTGTTTTAACACCCTCTTGCTCCCTCTCAGTGAACATCATTGTTATATTGGAGACAGCACCCCTCACAGCTTTAAAGCAGAGGCAACCACTGGGAGACACACACTGAGGAGAGGCACCAATCTCAAGATGTGAAGCTCTTGGCTGTATTTTCATCACGGGACCCAGAGAGATTGGAGACTCGCCAACCTTAGCCTGATAGAGCACAGGCCAATAGACTCCTGAGGGTGTCCTGCACGTATCCACTGCGATGCTGTATTCAACAGGCTGACTGGACCCCAAGCCCCTTGCATCTCCTTGGTTGTCCATTCAACATTTGCTACATCAGCTTGGCAGTCATACTGAGCTGAAGCTTCTCTCACCTGCAGGGAGCAGAAACACACCAGTAGACTTTCACAAAGAAAGACTTTCTCGTCTGCTTTGTGTTCCCTCTTTCTAACTCTCCCTTTCTCTACCTGAGCCCAGATATTTTATACCAGTTTACCTATACAATAAATCCTACTTGAATTTTTTTGACACTGTGTATATAACTCTTCCCCATAAATAAAGACTTCCATGGTCCCCCAAGCACAGCTGCCTCATGTCTAGCGTCGGAATCCCTTCCTCATTCCTAAGTCAGTGCAGCAGACTGGCCCCAGGGATATTGCTTAGATGACCAGTTGATGAAGACTAGAGAATTTTCCCAAGATATTTATGCCATCAATTCTAATCAAGACATCCATTAACAGAAATAGAGACTCTCCTGTGAGAACAGATATCTTACAAGCAAAAAAGAGGAATTATGTGGAAACAAAGTGGTTTTTCCACCTTTTTAAACTCATCTTTCAAGCAACCTGAATGCTGTTAAAAGGGTGCCGCCAGCTTCTAGCTTGAGAGAAAACCATCCCTCTGTTTATCTGCAGAAGAGGTACGGCCTGTGTCATCTCCTCACTAACCTACCAAAACACCAGCATCTTTTTCAAGGAGCAAGCATCCTCTCCGGGTCCTACACATCATACAGCTCTTGGTTGCTCTCTCAAGCCTGCCAGCCAGTGCAAGCCAAGATATTTGTCCTTGCAGCAAGTCCCTGTTTTACCATCAGGTCATAGAATCATTGAATGGTTTGGGTTGGAAGGGACCTTAAAGATCATCTAGTTCCATCTTCACTTCCACTCGATCCCTAGGGCATACAGTGTAAACCATCAGCTCTTTCCACCACTGTAGCCTCTCATGACAGCCACTGAGGCTCAACAGTGAGTCTGGTGGGTGAGGTCTGTAGGCAGCTCCTGCTCTAGATATGTTTTTTCAGTGCAGAGCTGACATCCCTCTTTTAAAGAGCCTTGCTAATCAGAGCTAAGCTGCTGCCTGTTGTTTACCCTGTGCTGCCCTTTCAGACACAGCTTCCCAACACTGGACTGTGTGAGCAAATGGCTGAGGACCAGCTTATGAGGGGACTGAGCCATTCCCTCTCTTAAGGCCACTGAAAGGGACTGTGAATCCTTGCTCCTGATACTTAGATAGCTTTGGTACAGTTCCCTGTACATATACAAACATGTCACATACAAAAAGGAGAAAGTATTTTTTTTTTTTTGTAAGGTGTTCTATATATGTGTATTTTTTAATCCTAAGAAAAACTGCGTGCTCTCCTGTACGTGAGATTTTAGTCAATTGTGCCTAGGTTTCTCCTAATAAAGTTCTAACTCCATCTCTCCTTGTTGATGTTTCTCCTCTCACATGGCTGAGAATGAGCTGCTGGCATCCATCAGGCTGCCTGCCAGCCTCTCCTCCTCAGAGATCACAAAAATTCCCATCGCCCAGAGTGGCAGGGATGAGGGGAGGGCTCAGCCAGGGGGATAAATAATAAACATTGGGAAAGGATTGATTGACTGGCTAACAGAAACCCCCTCCAGCTCCCCTGCCTGCCTTCGCATTACCAAGGAAGACTGGGAAGAGCTGGCCAGAGAGCAGAGCTTCCATCCTTCTTGCAATGGAAACACTCCCTTCTTGCATCTCGTAGCACACCTCTGCACCCAGAGAGGCCACCTGTAAAGTGAGGCCAACTTAGCAGGAAAAGGGCAGCAAAGCCTCACTCCCAAGCATCTGATGGCTTTTTCCATGCACTAAGAGGGCCCTGAGAGGCTGAAAAGCCTTTAGCCTGAAAGGCTGAAAAAATAGGCAAGGTCTTGAAAGACATTGAGAATCCACTGATAACCATCTCTTCAAAGAGTTCCTGTGGGTACTCAGCTTTCTTAAGACATAGTTACCCAGCCCAAAGAGAACCCTTTCTTCCCTCAGCTGATGCCTCCCCCCTGAGCTTCATCCCTTCTCCCACTTTCCAACTTTCACAGGCTCCCTCCTTCTGACCTTGGATCGCCCTGTCCACTCAAAGGAAGTGCCCTCCCTTCCCTTCTCCACACAATCATCTCACATCCCATGGGACACTTCAGGCTGAGAAGCAGGAGACCAGTAAAGTACTGAGCCCCAGCAAGAAGCCTGAGAGGGGGCGTAAAGAATGAAACCAGAATTTGATGAGGACACCGGGACAAGGATCTTTAAGTGTGTTAGAAAGTGCAGGGGCCCTTTAAGATGAAAGGAGCCTTGGTTTGGGGATTTTCAGCCCAGAAAGGAGGATGCCATCTGAGTACCCACAGCCAGACAATGCACCAAGGATACAGGCCTCTGGGGTTTTTCACTGGCATGTGCACAGCCCTGAACATGCCTGTTCCTGAAGGTACCACCTTGCTGGGACAGATATGCAATGAGTAAGTCAGGATCACTCCCCCTGGAAAACTTGGCTGTTGAGTGGTATTACTGTTTCGTGGGGCCCCTCAAGCAGTAACTCAAGCCTTGTTTAATAAACCCTTCTTGGTTTATAATAAGCAACAGCCCAAGCTTTAAAAACCCTGAGCTACAGTCTCTGCTGGAAAGCAAAGTATAGCCAAAAAAAACGAAGATAAGAATCTCCTCTATGCTATTTCAGGTCTCTGCAATCCAACTGCATTCATAGGGGGTGTTTTGGTGATCTTTGAGACCACAGGAGCATAACCATCCCAGCTCTCTGTCCTCTACCCTAGAGAATACACGTATCAAGGCAGATAACCTCCCTCTGCCACTCATTTCTTCATAACATCCCTGCTTCAGTCTTCTAGGTATAACAAGTGGAGAATGTATGATGGATGGATGTTTGTGCTGGTTGATAGACCATACACTTTTGATTCTTGGAATCCACTGTCAAGGCCAACCGGGCTATCGCACCATGATAGGAGCACATTTACTTCACCCAACGAGCAGAGAGGCTGGCCTGTCATTTCAGACAGATCTTGTATTTATTGCTCTGTACTAGACGGATGGATAGACAATCTTATAGTTGTGGCCTAAATCAACATTATATATTAAATTCAGCCCTTGGATAGACACTCAATCTTTCAATGGCACCATTACAAAGACAATGCTCTGAGGGAGGGGAAAAAAGAAAATGTCAGTTGTTTCATTCTGCCGTTGTCCCTCTTTTCTCCAGAGTCTTACCTGTTGGGGTCTGGTCAGCCTCTCAAAATGGTAAATTTTCCAGTGACAGCTGGAACCAACATTTAACAGAAATACCGTCCCCAGTCATCTCCTTGGTCAGAACACCTCAAACCGTTTCACCGTTGCCTCCTCTAACTGGTGTCTGAAGGAGCGAGAAGTCAGTTCTGTTCTACAGCCTTGTGCTGATCAGATGCCAAGCCTAAGATAGGAGAACAGGGAAACGTGTGTTTCAACAAGTTCTTAAAACAGAAATACTTCATCCTATAAAAGGAAGAGCTATATTTAAAAATACATAGAATGCCAAAACTAACAAAGCAATGAATCAAGCCAAGGTCATGCCTGCAAGTCCCTCTCCCCAAACAGCACAGTGAGACAGCTGAGTGGGTTAAGAGACGTGAGGGAGAAACTGAGAGAGATAGATACTTCAAACTAATGGCTGATCGAGAGCATGTGGGTTGAGCAAGTGGTTTCCTCCTTCAGAATATAGGAGCAAGGCAACATCCAAGCAAACTCCACGCTCACAACATTTCTGATTGTTAAAAGGGAGAAGGTAAAAAGATGCCAGACTACACAATCTCCCCTCAAGCATTTTTCCACAAACTATGACTGCGGCCGAGGAATTAGGAAGATTCAAACCCCAAAGAATAAAGGCATTGTGCGTTCCTATGAATGAGAACACGCTTGACTGGACTGCGAAGGGCCAAAGAATTCAGAAATTCACAACTCAAAAAGTCAGCGTAGCGTAGCAGAGAGTCCGACTCGCGGTAATGGCAAGCGCTGCCGACCACCGGCATCAGCAGGAGTCATGGAGGAGCGGCATTCCTGCCAACGCTGCTGCCTCCCAGGAAGCCAGGGACTAACACAGGCACGAGGGGAACCCCTGTGCCCAAGGGAGCCCCCTCTGTCACTGCTCCTGGGAGGCTCACGGCCACAACGCAGTCTGGCAAAAAGGATGCTCGGGCTCTTTACGAGCCTGGGCTCAGCAGGCCTAAGTGTGCCAAGGGATTTTAGCACCTCCTCCTCCTAGCAGGGGTTACAGGAGAGGGTCCTGTACAAGGCTGGTGCTGTTTTCTTGCCTACGTTGGTGAATAAAGCACAACGTTTCAGTGACTAGGTTACCAGCTGCAGCAGAGAATGAGGAGGAGGATGGAGAGTGGATGTGGCTTCTTAAGATACTGTTTTTAGCGGGAAAAACTATGACTTTGGAGTGAAAAATTAATAGCTTTCCTTTTGCCTTAAATGTTTGCTGTTTATATGGTCTAGATGATTAAAGATCTTTCTGGGTACCATAGAATTGTAATGCCATATATATATATATATATACATAAAACATTGTCATGAAAATGTGGTGACGGAAAAAGAAAGAGGATCAAATGAGCTTGTAACATTCACTCTAGCAAAATGATGCAGAAATACTTCATTTTTCCTCCAGTGAACATTGCTTTACATTTTTCTAAATTAATTTGCCAAGACCACATTCACATACCACCACTGGTTTCCCACAGACATTTGAGCAATCGAGTTTGACGGGCAACAGAGTTCTCAAGAAAGTGGATGTCAGTCACGGAAACTAAATTTTAAATTCATATGGGCCAATATCCACCCCAGAGGCAGCTTATGTGTTCCTCCAGCCATCGGGAAGCACAAACAATATTGCATAACCAACCCTGCCTATCACGAACCGAACAACGCACCTCCGCTGGAGGGCACGTACAATAAATACACAATGAAAAACGTTTTAAAGACAGTTATGCACTAGATCAGTAATAGCAAACATCTGAAAACTGTGGCGTACTGGCTGGTGGAAGCAGTGGTTACTTCAAATACGTTTTTAGGTTCTAGTCACTAGGCGTTGCCCGAGACACGGCTGGGAATCCTTGAAGTCCATGCAGGAATCTCAAAGAAGGATGGATGTGGATAAGGGGCGCAGGAGACCCTGCGTTCCTGGCTGCTCACAAAGTTCCCATGGGAAAGTTCAAGTCCTTCAGCAGCTTGTCCACGTGAACGCTTTTCACCATTTTTTACACCGAGAGTTTTGTAAGCCTCTTGCGAGCTCCTACACTTCCCAAGCACACGTGCAGCAAAAGCACTGCGGAGGCTCTACAGCGCTGCCACAAAACACGTGTCCTCGCCCTCTAACACAGCTTGCCACACAGGGCTTCACAGACTACCTACTAACACAAAACCACTGGTTTCTGGATTAATAAAAGCAACTGTACCATGTTTGCTAGCAAAAAGTATTCTCCCAGAGCAAGCCAGGAAGCAAACCTCAGAAAAGTTGTAATATTTACCTATTCCTTTAAAACTATTTCTGGATCAAGGCCTGTA
Organism: Baryphthengus martii; assembly: GCA_013396935.1. Taxonomy (NCBI): domain Eukaryota; kingdom Metazoa; phylum Chordata; class Aves; order Coraciiformes; family Momotidae; genus Baryphthengus; species Baryphthengus martii. The sequence continues at coordinate 72,513 of VWZK01011245.1, forward strand.
GGACTGCTACATTAAGCCACTTTCCCCTCACTTGAGGTGGCTACATCTTATTAGCGGATTAGACACTTTTTTTTCTTTTTTCTTTTTCTTTTTTTTTCTTTTCTATTCTATATTACAAGCTCTGTTCGGTTGGCCCATGACAAGCTCCTGCGTGGCAGCAACCCAACTGCAGAGTTTGCTGGAACAAAAGCAAGCCCCCTGAAGACCACTGCTATTTTCTGAGAGGCCATCTCCATCTCTCAGGGCTGGATCAGAGCAGGAAAGTGTTCAGGAATTACCCTGAACCGGGTTTTATGACTCACTACCCATATACAGGAGCTCCTCTTTATCGTAAGATTAATTCAGAAAGGAAGGGCCAGGACAGATGAGGCCAAGCTGGAGATCAAAACGAACTGTTAGGAACCCACAAGAGAGTTAAATTTTCTTGTTCATGTTGGACATGAACCTAACCTTAAAAAGGCATGTCAGCAATGGTCGGCTATATGACAATATAAAGAAAGCAAAAGACGTATCAAGCAATTTTCCTAGAAACTGGATACGAGTTGCTAGGACATGACATTTTTAACAGCAGCCCCAGCAAAACCCAACACGCTCATATTCAGCTACACACAGGGTTTCACTAGAAATCACGTTAGCCACCAGCTCCTACCCTTAAAAGGAATCAGATTAGCAGGGAGAGGCAAGCCTGAGGTCAGAAACTTGCTGCTATTTGTTTGGGTTTGTTTTTTAAGTAAATGCCATGCCAGCTCTTCAGCCTGGGAACAAAGTTTGAGGTTGAAAAGTGCTCCTGACAGAACAAGTTTGATGGGTGCCAGGCTATGGGCAAAACGTTTCAGAAACCAGTGCCTGAAATTAGCCACTGCTAAATCATGTAGTCCAACGAAGCCACGTTCAGTTCCCACCTTGCTTTTCCTCCACCACTTCAGCCCAAATTCAAGAAAGCACTTTGGTACACATGTATAGCAGAAACTGCCATCACCTTCGCTGCATAACGTGAACTGTCAATCCAAAAGACACACATGGTATTTCACTTAAAAAAAAAAGGGGGGGGGGGGTCCTTGTTTTTCAATTCATTTTCACCTTACAGATCGTGAGAACTCTCTTCTCACTTTTTTTTTTTTATGTCTGAAATTAGGCTTTGGATCATTTTTTCCTCCCTCAGTGGTTTTGTATTTTCTTAGGATACAATTATATTTTCCTCTCCAGATTTCTAGTTTCTCCAGATTCTTTTCATCTCTGGTGTTTCTAAAGAAATGTCAAATTTGAGGACTTTCTGAAAAGTTAATTCAAGTGACCAGTTCTAAATCAGTGATAAAGACGTTCATTAAATGAAAGAGAACTCAGAACAATCTTCACCGATTCCTGATGGACACCTCTGACCACACAAGCACATCGCAGCTCCCAGCACAGTGAGGTATCTGAGAGCTTGAGGAGATCCTCAGAAGCACGCTCACTGAAATGCTTTAGCCCTTTTCCTCTCCCAGTGCACACCTGGGGGTAAGGTGAACTACCCGCTTCCTATGGTGCAAATAGTCTATAGCTTTTCAACGTGCTCCCCCTCAAAAGTCAAATCAGAGCTGCCACCACCCCTGTTTGTGTTTCTAAGCAGGCAGCAGGGCTGTGGAGCACATGCAGACATGCATCACCTCACATCCATACTGCCTCAGACCCAGGAACAGAAATAGAGCCGAGCCTGGCTGCACCGTACTTGCACACAGTGCCAGCTCCAGTGTTAGCCCCAGCATCTCTGCACCATGGACTGGTCTGCAATGGGAGTCTACTGCTTGCTCTATTTCACTTACCAAAACAAAGCTAAGAAGCATTTTAATCCTGATACACAAGTACTTGCAACGAGGACAACCTTTCTGACAACCAATTGGTCTTCTAACAGAAGCACTCCTATAATGAGAATTATTCTTTTAATTAACAATTGGAAAGCACAGTCGAGGGATGAGGTAATTTCCAATTATTGCAGTGGGGTTTAAAAAGGTACGCACTGGTACTAATAAAAGTCACTGACCTAACTGGAAATAATTGGTTAAGGTCCTTGCCCCTATACTAAGCATTCAGGCTAGCCACCTCAACATTAAAACCTACACATCAGCGAGAAATTCATTGCAGTTGGAACACTGCAGTTCTTAATGATTATTTGTTGTTCACAGTGCTGCTGTTTGTTTCAATCCATTTAGCAATATTCACTAGCTGCCCACATCAAATTAGGGTAATTGAGAGTAAGAGAACCTGTAATAAAGTTTTTTTACTACAGGAGACGTGCCCTACTCCCTTCTCTGATTCATTTGTTAACTCTGTTGACTTGCAGTCACGTTTTACCAGGAATCTTTCTTCAGAAATGCCAAATGTATAGTGAAAAAACCTTGTCCTGTCCCTTTCTTACAATCTCGCTATCACTGAAGGCTTTAAAATCACACTTTTCTCTTTCCGTTTATTCTATTATCTTACAACGGAAGGATATTACACTCTGACACCAAGACTGCTTTTGCCTCTGACCCTTTTTCATGGCTCAAACCACAGACACTAAAGCCCTAGAAAAACTCCTGCATGTCAACAATCCTTAAAATAAATACTAAAAGACAGTCTTAAGACAAAACCGATCTTATCCATACCATTGTCTGGGATACTTCAAATTCTTCCTCTCAAGGAATCTCAGTCACCCGCATTAAATGACTCCCAATTGAGACATGAGAACTGGCAGCAGCATAAATACCCACAGAGCACTGGCTGGTACAGCTGACAGCCAGATGGGATCAGAACGGCAACAAAAGATAACACTGAGTCTGAACAAGCAGCTCAGGCATCGGCCTAAAACTTTGGACAGTGTCCTCAGGTTGCTAGTCCAGCAAGTTTTGTGTCTGACAACAGGCCAGACACACAAGCCTCTCTTCGCCTGAAATTCCCGTCTGGAAAATTAATATTGTGGCCCTTGCCTCCTGCTATAGGGTGTTGAGAACCTATAGGAATGTAATGCCCCAAGATAGACAAGAGATGGACAGGACAAGAAAAAAAAAACCCAAACCCAACACAACCTTTGTGTTAGAAGGAAAATTAGTTGCTGAGGAAGAAAAATCAGGACAAAAAAGTTTAAACCCTGTGTCTGGAGCTACAGTAACACACAGATACGGCACTGTGTATGTACCCGTGCAAGATGCACAAAAGCAAACCAGCACTATTTCCATTTTGTAACAGCAGCGGTTTTGTAACCATGAGGGTCCAGAGCTGTCAGGCAAGACCTGAAGGAAAGGTCCTATCTGCCATTCAAACAGCTACTAAAATTGTTTAAAAACCAGCAGAGTTCTTGCGTATACAAAGCCTTCCGCGTGTAGTTTGCTACCTCATAGCCTTCCTGGTGAGGCAGAGAATACGCGTTATTCCCATCTGCCAAAAGATAATCTGAGTTTGAATGGCCTGCTGAACGCTGCATGCGAAATTACACTGACTTTGATTCAGCTCGAGTTCCCAACGCTCCCTCCACAATTCTCATTGTGTGTCAGGACCCAGTTGCAAGTTCATTAGCTTCGTGTTTTGAATTAGCACCTACCATCCGCATACAAATGTACTATTTGCAGCTAACATTTCAACAGCCTTCAAAAACTGTGAAACGGCTCAGAAGAGACGCAGCTCGGCCCTTCCGGCACTGTCGCAGGGCTCGACTGCCTGGGTGCTGTTCTCTGGTTTGCCACGGATTCACGGCATCACCAGGGCACATCATTAAACCTCCTCACAACACCACCCCGCCTGTGTGCGCACCAGAAACCAGAGTGATGCGTGTACAACTTCACTGGGGAATGGTACAGGTTGACGACTGTGAGCTGCTTCGCACTGTGCAGACGGACGACACTACGGACGTACAAACTAGAAAGTTAATAAGGGATAATGATGTATTTCTTCATTAAAATTATCAGCTGCTGATTTGAACTGGAGTTCTCTTGCTGACTGCACATAGCAGCAATATGCATGTCTTTTGTTGATGAATGTAAAAAAACCACAGTATGTCTCACCTCTCTGCTGGTTCTTGGTACGATAAGCATTCACACTATAATTCCATAACTGGTTTCACACCAGATCTGGAGACTGCCCAACCTCTGCCATAATTCACCTGGTTTTGTGCTTCCGCAGAGCCGGCAGTGGGGAGCTAATTGCTGTTGGCTCCCTACTGATTTACACCACCGAGTGCCTGTGTCAGTCTGATATGCAAAGTAGTTTTTCCATTTGACCATATGAAACATATTAAAGAGACCTGCCACACATTGGCAACTGGGCACTGAAAAATAAAGTTATGAGACTCAACATCTGCTTTGAAAAAGCTCTGTTTTAGGCCAAAACTGATTTTCACAAACCTGTGGGGAAAAAGCAGTTTTTAAAAAAGGTTGTGGTTTTTTTTTTTTCCCTGGGATATGAGAGCTGCAGGACAAGAATAGAAGGATGAGTTATAAGCCTTTCAAAGTAGAGATTTATCATGGAAATTCTGACATCCGTCAATGTGAGCAATGCCGCCAGGCACCACTCACAATCCACAGCATCTTTCAAACCTGTCGGGGGTTTTTAGAAAGGGCTAAAAATAAATGCAGAAATGCAGCAATATATACACACATCCATATATACATATTATTGCTCAAAAAAAAGAACAGGTGGTCCTGCTACCAGCATAAAGATGACTCTTAAAACCAGCTAACAAACACCCAGCTACGCAGCCTCTCCTAGCCATACAAGCAGCACATTCAGCGCTCCCCTTGAGTTCTCCCGGTCTGCAAGCCACAATCATCTGGGATCCTGACTCGCTGTCATGACAAGGCCTGAGGACTTCCAAGCGTCTTGATCTCCTTCACCCAACATATTCACACAATTCCACCCGCCTGACCTCCCACGGATTATTGCCCTTCTGAAAATAACACACATGGAACAGCTGCTGGTGCCAGAAACGTCTTGAATGTAAATAGCACAGGTCCCCGAGACGAGGCTTATGCCCTATCTTCCAGCTCCTCACCACTTGATCTGACCCCTATCCTCACATAACAAAGAGGAGTGTATACCGAAAGGGAAAAAGGATCGGGGCGCTACGGGCAGCCCAAAAGGTCTCACACAGCAAGCCTGGATGACTGCGTGTTGAAAACCGTCAGGTCCACCACCTGCAGGGAAGGCAAAGAAGAAAACTGGAAGCAGTCCCAGGGTCTTAAAATTTATCCTAAGCCTGCAGCAAAATAAAAGAATAACATTTTACCCTAGATTCCAGTTACGTCTCCCCAGCCCACTACAGTAAGAAGACTGAGGTCACAGTTTGTATCACACACCTAAATCCTCCTCGGTCACTCCTGTGTGAGTATGAAAGTATAACGAACAACTTTGATAGGAACCGCAAGGCTCAACACGATCTCTGTGTAGCCCTTCCCTGGGGAACTTAGAAAAAAGCAACTGCAGTTTACACTTGCATCACCTCCTTTAATTTCAGATCAACCCAAACCACTTGGTGTAATATATATTCACAAAAAGCAAAGGAGGTGGTAAAGATTAAAAATGCCCCATGGTTAAACGCTGCCACAGGGGAGCACATCTGCCACCGGCTCAGAGCGCCGAGCCTCAGGATGCAGCATCTCAGCTGCAGCGAAACACTGGCAGCTCTCCCACCGCACCTGGACATCTCCACCACGCAGACACAGACAGTCCACCTGACATGGCTGGGAACAAGTTATCCAGCTTGCTTCTGGAGGTTCCTACATATCTCAGCCTTCATCTACATGGGAAAAACACTCTTTCAAAGTTGCAGAGAAAACTGGCCTGCTGTTATCCCAGAGAGGTGCATAATTGAGTCGGCATGATGCCGCAGACTACCAAATGCAGCAGATGGCTGCAGGCATCATCTAGTTTAGGATGACAAAGTTCGAACAAAAGAAAAACAGAAGGCAGGGAGTGTATCTTCTGCGCTAGGTTACAGGGCATACAATCAATACGTTGCCCAGCACACAGCCAGCTTCCAGTTCTCCCGGTGCCACAACGACAATGAGCAAATGCTCAAGACTGTAATTTCAAAGGAAAAGAGGGAAAATCATATCGTCCCAGGCAAAAGGGACATGAAAAAAACCGACTGTCAAATACCTGGTTTCTAAAATCCACAGAAGAAAATCTCAAAAAATGTCCTCATGACACCAACCCTAAATGCCACAACTCATGACTCGCAGGACTGTCCCACGTAACCTGCGGGAACTCAGAAATAAAAATACGACCTGCAAGTACTGACACACACCATTTCACTGCTGGAAGGTAAACTGTTGATGTGAAAGCATGCAGAAAAGGAGATGAGATACACAGATTTGTACATTGTGCCACGAATGGTGCCTTGCGGGGAGGGCTTGGTCTGCGGTGGCATTTAGGAGTTTATTTTTGCTAATTCCACCCCAAAGGATCATTAGGAATCTGAAGGATCAATTAGGAGCGGAAACATTCTTTCCATTTTTACCAGGCGCCTCGCTCATAAAGCAGCTGGCTACAAGGTTCACAATGACAGCCAGACTGGAGAGGACAAGAGTGATACAGCTTCACAGGAAGCAATACAGCACACTTGAACCATTTATAAATAAATTTCTGCTCTTTGTGAACGCAATACATCTTACGTGCCCAGACAGACTAGTTTATATTAGCCACTGTGGTCACCAGTCCTTGCAGGACACACAAACATCATCATCAACTCTACCGTTGGGAACAGCGAAAGCTCTTTCGGCCACAGGGTAAAGCAGCCTGTGATTCCGAACGTGAATACTGCATGGATTCTTGCCCAGGTTGCAAGAGTGGAGACCTGCCAATTGCAGCACCTGAGATTTCAGTAGCCCCAGTCAATTCATGAGATCGCAGCAAAAGCACCTTAATTTTACTCAGAGCACCAGTGACGGGAATATTTTGGGGTGGAAGGAGTATTTGGAAGGGTAGGAAAACATTTGGTGCTAGAGCAGAGAAGCAGATAGTCCACCTAGAAGTGGCTCTGACAAGCAAAGTCCCTGGCTGCTCAGACATATTCCATGTGTCCCATGCAGTTCACGGAGCTGCCGCAAAACAGGCACGATGTGCCCCACAAGACCAGGACAGGGAGACATCAAGCTTGGCATGAGCTGCTTGTGGCTCACTTTGGGCAGTCACACCAGCCTGTTCATGCCACCTTCCTCCAGCACCCAGCATCACTGCCAGCTTCCCAGCGCAGCTGCAGCTTGTGTTGCATCAAGCTGTGGGGGAACGTTTCCAACCCACTCCCCTTGCCCAGCAAAAAGCACTTTGGGAAAGCACCAAAGAAGCCAAGGCAATATAAGTCTATTTTCCAACCCCTATCATCCAGAGGAAAAAAACAACCCACATCAACCTAAGGGTTGTCGAAATGCCATTGGTATCTCTACAGTGCAGAAGTTTTACAGTAAATACCTGATTTGCACCAGAAAGAGCTACAGCCCTTTGTTCAAGGACAAGGCGTTTGCCTAATCCAAGAAACCACAAAACACTGGTGCTCATTAGGCTAAATTGTTTCTTTGGTGGGCATTTTTTAAACACTATTTAATTTCAATCCATGTAGTGGAACGAAAAAAAAAAAATCTAATTAAGGTAGTTGGTTGTGTACCTTATCAATGTATCAGCCACACAACGACTTGTGTGACTTGGGCAAACTATGAAACTCACTATGACTCAGTTTCCTCTTCAAGAAAATGAGGACGTAAAAGGAAACTTATCATGCAGGAGTGTTCTAAGGTGTGATGCATTCCTGAAGCACTGTAAGAAGGCAAATGATAGCAATAGTAATATTTCACAAAGGTAATAATCGTTGTAATTTGGTTAAAGTCCAGCCAGGAGGAAATTTTCACTCTGCTTTCAGAGTGGAAGGTTTCCTGAAACTTGCTTGTTCGTTAGAGTTCATTAACTTCCCTCGGTGGAACAAAACTCACCCAGAGTGGCCAGATTAGCCTTCTGCTCCTCGTCTGGTCACAAAAAGCAACAGAAGGGCAAAAATAACAAGTCCTTTGAAAACATTTCTGTAAAGATGAGGCATCTATAATGAATTTCTACACAGTTGGACAAAAAAAAAAAAAAAAGAAGGGCAACAGCATTTGCTAAAAAATGGACAGCCGCCTGCTATTTTGGAGAGCTCTCCTCTAATTGCACGCACCTGCTGTGACATGGTATATTCTAACATATATCTCAACAGTAATATTGCTTGGCAGCAGCCAAGTCCCCCCAGGAGGGACCCTGCAGTCCCAGTCTTCACAACTTCACAGGAACCGGGGTTTTCTTCCAGGGTAACATTTAAATGGAAATTCAAATAAATTCACTGTGAGCCTCTTGCCTTGTTCCACCTCTGCTCATTTCTATCACATCACCTCTCACTCTCTCCACCCTCTCTTCCCCCAACTACATTTTCTTGTTCTCTCCTCCCCCAGCACCCTTGTTCCCTTCACCCTGCCACAACACAAGATTTAGGCTCGATTCCTCCATTTTCTATTTTCTTGGTTTCTGAAATATCTTTTCCTTCTCACTCTGCTCTTGTCACGTGTCAGTGTTTCACACGCTCTAAGCTCAGAAAAGTGAGGTAACACTTTCATCACAGCACTGCTTTGAGACACATGAGATCACCAGATCCCCTCATCTGCGCATCCTGGTGGCTGTGCCAACCTCTCGTCAACTGCAGCAGCTCCTCCTTCTGACCTTTGCGCAAGTAACCATCGTCTCCTCCTCCTATCGCTCCTTCCACACACCAGCTGCCTGTGACTCCTCTGAAGCCTGCTGCCACCACCCCTCCAACCAGATCTCCTGTGAGTTCTGCTTGAATCGATGCTGGGTACTGCTCCTAAGAGACAGACAAAGGTACCCTCAGAATTAACACTCAAGGGATTTGGTTTCTATGCTCAGGTCTTCCTCTCAACACAAGGCAAATTATTAAATTGTCTTTTCCACGTATTTCTATCTGTAACGTGGTATTTGTACTCCAGAATGGTGTGAGGATACTTGCCTTTAAAGTCTGACAAGCACCGAGCCCCTCCGGTGACACAGGGCATAGATGAGTTTCCAGTGGGTCTCGCGGGAGCAGGAGATCCTGGGTTTGCCAAGCGGATATTTACAGGCACGTGCATTCAGCCCGCACTGAGCTTCTTTCCCGGCCCAGACACCAGCTTGGCACTCGTACCACAGGGCTCCTCTTTCTTCCAAGGGTGACTTCATGGGAAACTTGTCTCTGTTTTCAGGATTTTTTTAATTGCCTGCAGAGGAAAGATGGAAGAGCAGGACAGCTGGGAAACAGGAAGAGGTAGATGGGATAGAAGGGTATGCTGGGGATAGGAACACTGTGTCCTCTCACCCTCGTGGTCCCAGCTGGCCCCAGACAGCACAGGCTGCCAGCACTCACGGTAGGTGCTGAGCTTTTGAATTCAGTGGGGCCAAGAAAAGGATCTGCGCTGGTGCAGAGGGCTGCTGATGTCAGGCCAATAACCATGACATCAGCCCTAGTGTTAAGTGTTAGGTATGGCTTTCTGATCTTCATCCTCTGTATCACCCACAGCATGCCACTGGCTACAGCCCACAGCAAAAGCTGCAAGAACCATACAGATAACCAGAAAGCTCAGAGTCCAAGCAAGCAACAGACCCGCATATTTTAGACCAAGCAGAAATTCAAAATCTTAGGAACAGAGGCAAGACTCTCCTCCAAGGAAGGGATGCTCCGGATTAGGGCAGCAATGAAGCACAGAAGGGACTCGTTTAGCCTCGTAACAAATTGCAAGCACTTTATGAGGCCCAGAGACATCAAAGTCTGACTGCAGCAACGTCCACTCGGTAGCTTTCCTGAAGACCTCATTCCCCCTTTGGCCCAAGCCTCCACAGCGTTTTTCTGGTGCACTACCTTTCAAAGATCGTGATCCACAAACTCCAGCGTTTCATAGAACACTTCAGCTCTCAACAGACAGCACCCACTTCCAAAACGGAAAAATCAGAAAGAGGGAGATAGTACAGTGTAGTCAGGTCTGCAATTATCTATGGACAAATTAAAGAATCGATCTTTACAGACAGTAAAATAACTGTTTGATAGCTTCCACCAACATCCAAAGTTTCCGTAAAACTTTCCCTGATCTCCCTGGAGAATTTTAAAATGCTGACACCCTGAAAGAGTAAAAAGAAATGGTGGGAAGACAGAGGGCAAGTGACCAGGAGAAGGAGGGGACCAAGAACCATCAGCCCAAGTAGGAAGAAAGTGGGGAATAAAAGAGGCACTGGGTAGAGATCCAGACCTATAGGAAAAGGAGTACTGGGGCCTGTAACATACATCAGGAGGCAGGATGGCAAACAAGGGGGAAACAAAGGAATCCCTAACGAATCTAAGTCAAGAGGATACAGTCTAAAGAACAAGCAAACTGCTTATTCCTGGATAAAAATATTTCTTATGCCAGAGCGACATCACCACCAAGTCTTGAACCAGGAAGTTCACAGGAACCAAGGAGATGGGAACCTTGCTTTATGATGTCCAAGAAAGACTTTATGAATGCACAGCTCTCTTTCACATACACAAAAGTTACTAGCTACTATGCTAAAAAGATGCTGAATAGCATTGAAGTGCTAAATGTACAGACTCACTGGTCCTCCACATCTCCATTAGGAAAACAGAAGCAATGCTTTGAAGAGACAAGGAGTGGAATGTGCACCTCCAGGCTCTGGGTTCACGATCACCTCAGGACAGCTTTGCCGACTGCTGCTGGAGGACACCAAGAGGCAGCTCCAATGCTACAAACAACGCTGAACTCCTCCAGGTAACATCACATTACCTACATATCCTGGCCATGCCTTCACCCACCTCACCGTTGCAGCTCATCTCCAGCCCTGGTAATGCCAGCGCTGTGTCAGCTCCCAAAGCTGTGGTGGGAACGAGAGGCCAGACAAAACGAGGCCAATGCCCACCGCCCCCTTCCGAAAGCATCTGCACCTGGACATCCAAACAGAAGAGGACCTTGTTTAGTTAACTTACAGGGGAGACAAAACCTTCATTTAAGCAAGCAAAACAAACAAATTACCTTTGCCATATTCGGCACCAGCTGCAAACCATTGCTACTGAGGGGTGACTAAGTACGGGCTGGGAGAGAAACAAGCTACAGAGGTAAGGAGCAGAGCCGTTTGCCTCCCTCAGCAGAACGCGGCGGTTAACGCGGTGACTGGAGAGAACCACAAGCGGGAAATCCCTCACGCTGCTCACGCTGCATCTGCGCGGCCCAACTAAAGGCCAAAGTGCCGTGCGCTGGTGACTGGCCCACAGGACAAGTGAGCCGAACGCAAAACCCTCCCCAAAATCTCCTTTCTCGTCTTTTAACAGGAGGGCGCAAGCAACCAAAGCGGGAGGAACTCAGGGACTCTCCTCTTCCCTGCACTAAGTTCAAACCACCCCTCAGCACCGGTGCGGGCTTTTCCACCTGTACACCACACTCCGGCGGGCGGAGGGAAAAAGGTAGAAGAAGAAGAAAAAACTCATCCCAGAAGGATTTCTCCCTCCCGGGAAGCCGCGCTCTCGCGCTCAGCGAGGCAACCCACAGGCAGTGGCCGCCTGGCCGTTTACCCACGGAAAAAAACAAACAAAGAAACAAAAAACCACAACTAATAAAAGCGGGGGCGCTGCCAGAGGCTGCTGGGCTTTTCCGCCAGCTACACCTGTCCCGCCGGAGCGGAACGGAGACAGCTCAGGGCAGTCCCCTCCCCAGGCGCGGTGCCCGCTGGGAGCTGTAGTCCTCCTCCGGGACCCTGCCGCTAACCCGAGCCACAGGGGGGACTTCGCTTCCCGTCGACCCCCGCGCCCCTG